>MJHO01000202.1:0-15226 GCA_002076135.1 Xerophyta viscosa | reverse complement strand
GACTCCCTCCTGCCATTCTCCCCGGCTGCGCCGTGGCGTGCTGGGTCTCGTCCTGATTGACGGCTTGGGGGTTGTTGCGAGGTGGCGGCGGTTATATTTTGTTCTCGCAGTGCCGCCCGCACAGTTTCTTATTACTTGTTGGACCAACGGGTTGGTTAGGATTTTGAGCTGCGCGGCTTGATAGGCGTCCAGAGATTGAGAGGGATGTGTTTCGGGGGCACGAGAGGGTCCAGCGCCTTCAGGCGTGGGCAATGGCGGAGAAGGAAGTTGAGTAGGGGTTGAAGTGTTCGTGTTCGGGCGTGCTCGGGAGGCTGACTGGCGAGCGGGTTGACTTCGAGTGTTCACCATGCTGAACGGTGTCTAAGAGATCTTCAGCGTACCGCATGTGCGTTGCGTCGTAGGTTCCCACGGACGGCGCCAGATGATGCTGATGGGTTTATCCTCACCAGGATTGGGATGACGCGCGCTTCGTAGATCTCCGGTCGGATGGGTTTACGGAGAGGAATCCGTGTGGATGAGACAGAAGGATGATCTCGATTAACTAAGATGATTATCAAGACTTTGTTTAACGTGGAAAACCCCCAACGGAGGGTAGAAAAACCACGGAGAGGAACGGAGTCCCCAAATATTCACTATGTATAATTTGTGGATACAAGCATTGTACTGTGTCTCTACTGTATGTCTCTCTCTCTCTCTCTTGAGTCTGTCCCCTTCTTAGGGTTTCAAGTGGGGATTTTATACAGAGATTAAAGGGTATTATGGTAGTTAATTACCCGCTGAATTACTGTAGCATCTCCAAGTGTCCTTTCCCAGGGGTATTACAGTCATCGAGTTTTCACGGAGCTCATAGCACGGAATGATGTCCGTTCGAAACACGATGTCCTTCCTGTCGGTGTTGTAGTCCAGGAACGACGCAGCTTCTTACACGGGATACATCCCGTGCCTTCAACGGAGAGCACCTCGTTCGATTTTATGTTTGGACCGTATCACTAGGGTTCCAGGACTCCCGAGCTCGCTGGTGAAAATGAGAGAAAAACCCCAAAACCACACAAATACAAGTCCTCACCTACTTAGGTCGACCGAAACAGGAATCGGTCGACCGATAACCCTGAAATCAGCAAAAATAGAATAGATTTCAGTACTCGGTCGACTCGACTCGAAATGCGCCCTCACACCGATGGGTCCCCTACTAGGCTAGTCCGACCTAGACGCGGTCACACAAGCAAAAACGCCACGCAATTGAAATCTATAGTCGCATGAAAAAATTTACATACATAACCAAGCACGCATATAAACATAAAAACCAAAACAAAACCGAACGCGGACCTCATAATACCAGCATGTGTATATATGATGTTGCAAACATTTTCAAACAAGATTTTTGTTGTTTGAATGATTTTGATGAAATTGGCTCGTTGAGTTCTTTTTTTTTTCGTATTTTCGGTTAAAATAAATTTTTGCCACGATTCGTTGTCTCGTAAGTATTTTGGACGAGTGGAAATATGTGCACATGTATCTAAAGTAGATATGTAAGGGCGCACAGTGGCCTGTCACCGTCCAGTGGGAATACGGAATCCGAGACCGCGAGTAGTGAGCCACAAGAAATCTGTTTATGAAATTTCTGATATTTTCGGTCGACCGATTTGTCCTCCGGTCGACCGATAATTTAAATTTAACTTACCGCTAGTTCGTATGAACTATCGGTCGACCGAAAGTTTGGATCGGTCGACCGATAAAATGCTCTTGAATGAGAATTTCAAAATCGAATTAAATGAGTTTTGATTTAAGTTTTTGGTGTTTATTTGGGATTAGTGGACATATCTAAGGTATGTGGCACTTCCCAAATATTTGTAAAAATACAAGTTGAGCCGAAATTTACAAATTTGTATCGTTGGTTTTCCGTAAAAATGTTTGGATGTTTCGGACCCTAGGTTGCTACGGATTTTCTTGTATCAATGGAGGAGGTTAATACATTAAGCTTTGTCGGTCCTCGCGGTGAAGTTCACCTCCTCCGTGAACGGTACCCGGGCTCGAAAGTCCAAGACTCGGCTCAAGTTTCTTAAATGTTTTAAAATGTTCTATAAGCATTTCCAAACTTGTTTTAAAGCCATAAAAATTATGCTTTGATCCGTCGGAGCTCCGTTTGTTTCCGCTGCTCATTTTAGGCTCCCGGCGGATCGTCCCTGACCCGCGTGTCGCGGCCGCAGCCCCGGGGCGCGGGTCACGATAGTAAGTAGTGAAATAAGGCAATTTTATGATTAAATAAGACTAATTTCAGAGTTGCATTATAAAAACTTCATTTCAACAAGAGTAGTATATTGAAAAGATAAGATGTAACAAAATGAAAATTCAAATACATAAAATGACTGGTGACAGATCAAATATAGTTCTAACATGACTTTATTGAAAAGAAACAGGTTAAGACAGTTCCTCATCCTGGAACAAACTTGCGTCAATGTCGTTAATCTCCCGTCAGGAGTATTGGTAGAGGCAATGCTATTCGTAGTAGTTGCAGCAGCTGTAGGTGTCGTGTCCATAGGATTAAATTTTATCTTTCCTGTATTTATCAGTTCATATATATTGTCACGGAGGAAATGACAATTGCCAGTAGAGTGGTGATAAGTTTAATTTTTTATATACAAATTCAGCATTTATTAGACAATAATTCTATTGATGATATGTTCATTTTAGGTGAAAAAATTATAAATTGGAGATAAATATGCAAAGAGGGTTATGTGCGGCTGGATTGAGCAATGCAATGGAAACATACACATATAAGCAAGCATCAGCTGGATGATGAACAACAGACAACATCAATTAGTGAATGGCTGGGATATGAGCAAATGAAGATTGGATGGCTGAAATTAAAGGCTGAAAATCCAAATGGAAGATACCATAAGTGACATTAATCGGCTGAGATACATAACCAAACACACACAAAACAGCAAGCAGCAAAGCAACATCAACGGTTGGGATAAATACACGAGATACATCCACGGCTGAGATTGGAGTTATATAACTAAACACAGTAAGATCGTGGAGGCAGAGGGCAGAGAATATATATATATATGTAGTTGTCGTGCGACAGAGAGGAGAGGAAGTTCGGCGGCCAGAGAGAACTGAGGTGAATCAGAGCTACGGTGAGGAGAAGAAATACATCGTGGAGGCTGGTGCAATCAATAGTCGGAGACAAGACGGCAAATACATCTTCTACATTTATCCCACGATTTATCTTGTTATTATATTTTAGGATTATCATGAACTAATTTATTTTAGGGGTTTTGATGCAACCATATGTTAAAGGATTGATCTTTATTATTGGTTGATTTATTTTAAATGCGTTATCTATGAATTCTGTGTATGTCTAATTTAGAGCTTGTAGTTTTGCTATGTGATCAGTAGTAAAATTGTAAGTTTTAGGTTTTTGACAACTCGAGAGAGAAGTTAGGGTTTTTTCTTGAATTAGATTGAATTATTGCATAAATAAAAACAGAGATGTGGAGTTTGTTATGATGGTTCTGTTGAATTGTATGACTTAATGCGGTGTTAGTAACTTCTTCATTTTTAATTAAAGAGATATAGGAGATTATTTGTTAACAACTAGGTAGTTACGATTCGAGAGAAAAGTAATTACAATTAACATTAATTAATTTTCATAGAGAGATCTTAGAAAATTGTTTATGAGGAAATTTTGATTTTACAAATCGAGAGAAGAAGTAATCATTAACGAAATTCATATGTAATTTGCGATAGTTTATCTTTTGGTGCTACCAAATTAACATTGATATGATTTTTCCTAACATTTTGGTGTGAAATCCAAAATTCCCGTCTTTTTTAACTCGATTGAGTCGCCCGTTATTTCTATATTTTAGTTGCTTCTTACATTTTACTAATAGATAAAACACCATTCAAATTCGACCGCTTAGATAATTATAAGGTTACACTAAATTTGGTAGTTAACGCGACAATCCTCGAGGGAACGATATTCTTTATTCACACTTTATTACTTGTGCGACCCGTATATTTGCGGTACATTTTACACGCATCAAATTTTTGGCGCCGTTGCCGGGGATTGCAAGTCGTTAATATCGAGTTTATCTAATCTTATAGTTAATTTAAGCACTTTATTTTTTTTAAATTTTTTTTTTTTTTCCACATTTTTTTAGTATCAGTTCTGTTTCTTTTTAGTATTTATTTATTTTTTAGTTTTTGTTTTCTTGATTTTTTTTTTGTTCTTCGTTAGTTTCTGTTTTTAACTTTCTCCTTTTGTTAGTCTTTCTGTTTTCTTTATTTATTTTTCTGTTTTCTTTGGTTTCTGTTTTTTTTACTTTGTTTCTGTTTTTATTTTATTTTATTTTATTTTTTTTTACTTTCTGTTTTTATTTTATTTTATTTTATTTATTTAAAAAAAAAAAAAAAAAAAAAAAGGAAAACTCATTCTTTGATATTTCAGGTGGTTTATGTGCAGACCGCATAGTGAAAATCTTGCTCTGTTTGATCCAGAGATTGAAAGAACATTCCGAAAATTGTTGAGAGAGAGTAGACGCATCAAGACTTCGGAGACTAAAAATATGGCGGAAGACAATGAGAATGTAATCAATGAACGGGCCTTGAGAGATTATGCTTCAGCAAGTGTTGGGGGTATTGCTTCGGGAATCAGGCAACCTGCTATTCAAGCCAACAATTTTGAAATTAAGCCTGCTTTAATTCAGATGGTACAGGCCAACCAGTTTGGAGGCTCACCGGTAGATGATCCAAATGACCATATCACAAATTTTTTGCAGATTTGTGAAACTTTCAAGAATAATGGTGCCTCCACGGATGCCGTGAGACTGCGACTTTTTCCTTTTTCGCTCAGAGACAAGGCAAGGAGCTGGTTGAATTCTCTACCAGCCTGGTAACAGTTACTACTTGGATCATCACTGCTCTGAAATTCTTAGCCAGATTTTTTCCTCCAGCAAGAACAGCTAAATTACGCAATGATATCACATCATTTATGCAAGTTGAGGGAGAATCATTATACGAGTGTTGGGAGAGATATAAGGAGCTTTTGAGGAGATGCCCACACCACGGAATACCAATTTGGCTCCAGATTCAAACTTTTTATAATGGACTGGGAGTAAATCATAGAACAATGGTAGATGCAGCATCTGGAGGTACATTGATGTCCAAGACACCAAATGAAGCATATGAGCTAATTGAGGAGATGGCCTCGAACACATACAGCTGGCAGTCAGAGAGAGCCACCCCACGCAGAGTTGCAGGAGTTTATGAGACGGAAACTATAGCTCAACTGACAGCACAAGTCGCAGCTTTGACAACTCAGGTAGTTAATTTGACCTCTAGTAATTCATTTTTGGCTAATCGGGTTGTTTGTGAATGGTGTGCAGGTTCCCACTCTAGCAGTGAGTGTCAAGCGGGAAACCCTTTTGCGAAGACTTCTACCTCAGGACCAGAACAAGCTCATTATGTTAATAACTTTCAGCAAAGATCCAATCAAGACCCATATTCCAATACATATAATCCTGGGTGGCGAAATCATCCAAACTTTTCGTGGAAAGATAACAACAACAGTAAGACAACGAGACTACCACCTGGATTCCAGCATCAGCAAGAAAAGAAACCCAGCATGGAGGATTTGATGACCAATTTTATACAAAAGGCGGAAACACGATTTCAGAACCAGGAGGCATCTATTCACAATTTGGAAGTTCAGATAAACCAGTTGGCTCAGATGATGACTTCTAGACCGCAGGGATCACTACCGAGCAATACTGAGAAAAATCCTAAGGAGCATGTAAAAGCAATTTCTCTTAGAAGTGGCAAGGTGATTGGAAGCTCATTGGAAAAAGACCCATTGTTGATAGTCGAAGAACCTGGGACTGTAAAGGACAAAGAAAAGGAGAAGATTGAAGATAGGGATTTGCAAAAATCAGAAATTAGACCTTATGTGCCTCCAGTTCCATTTCCAGGGAGACTTAAACAAAAGAAATTTAGATGCTCAATTTTTCAAATTTCTTTTGATATTTTTAAAAAGCTTCATATTAACATCCCTTTTGCAGATGCACTGGAGCAGATGCCGTCCTACGCTAAGTTCATGAAGGAGATTCTAGCAAAGAAGAGAAAATTAGGAGATCACGAAACGGTTATGCTCACAGAGGAATGCACAGCTATCATTCAAAATAAACTACCTCCTAAACTTAAGGATCCAGGGAGTTTCACTATACCATGTGTTATTTGGAAATTCATTTTTTGATAAAGCCTTTATTGATTTGGAGCTAGCATTAATTTAATGCATTATCTATTTTCAGGAAGCTTGGAATTAGGAGAGTGTAAGCACACAACTTGTTTCTCTGTAGCTGGCTGATAGGAGCATAAAGTATCCTAAAGGGATAGTGGAAGATGTTCTGGTGAAGGTTGATCGTTTTATCTTTCCAGTAGATTTTGTGGTTTTGGATATGGAGGAGGACAGAGAGATTCCTTTAATCTTGGGTAGACCTTTCTTAGCGACAGGTAAAGCTCTTATTGATGTGGAGGAAGGTAAATTGACACTGAGAGTATTGACGAGCAGGGTAACATAATTATTTTCGTCTCTCAAATATCCTGAGGTTTAAGAGAATCTTGTTTCTCTATTGATTATACTAGATAATTTGATGCCTGATGCCTTTAATTCTTGGATTAGAACCTGTTTTCTTTGAGGATATTTCTGGTGATGTGATTGAAAATGCTGTTATGGGAGTTGAGCATGTAGATGGTGTTCTTTAAGCGTTTTTTGCTGAAAACCACCAATTTTATGAGGAGTTAGGGGGCTAGTGACTATACAGTAATACCTTCCTTTATTAAGCCCCCTAACTCGATCTTAAACCCTTACCTAATTAATTTGAAATATGATGTTCTTGGGAGTCAGAGTATAATTTGCTGTGATTATTTCTACTCTTCCTTTTGACAGCAATTGAAAATAGAGACTGAGTAAGAGACAATATATATAATTTTGATAAGCGTCATCTACAGCTATATGAAAAGCGGGACATCGAATGAAATAAGCATATATATCAGCGTGATTATATATAATTAATATTATGACCATGCTATACTAATTATAGTAATATTAAAAGGCGGAACATACATATCGCAAAACCCCTATTTATCGACACTCCCAGGCTCAGGATCATGACTAGGAACAGGAATATTGGCAAACTCAATTTTATGTATTCATACCCGCGAGAAGACCTCACATCAAAGTTATTCTTCAATCCCCAACTGATCAATAAGACTATAAAAATCCAATTGGATTATGGTAGTGTAATAAATCAAATCGTGAAGGTTCTGTAACTACTATCTGGAATATGAACAGGTAAAATATCTAATCCTATTTATCTGTACAGTAGTGAGGTTAGTCCTGTCAAAAGTATTAAAGTTTACCTATATAAACCGAGAAGTGGATAGCAATTAACTAGAGTCATAAACTTAAATGAGTATATAAATGAATTCAAATAATCCTACTACCGATTCATGATATCTACTGAGATTGGCGAAATAGTTGTGTATACTTGTATATTTAGAAGGATTGAATTGATAGCCAACCTAGGAAATTAGGATCAATATTCCTTTATCCCTTTACTTAAGATAATCCAGATTATAGAGCGGTAACTCTAAAATATCTAAATCTATAGGCAGGTCATAGCATATTTTAATATGATGTTATCCATGTGAGTGCTGATGGATTATTCTGTTATAAACACAGATTTAATACTAGACACCGCTATAGTGAACCAGTTATAAGATGAAATACTCGTACCAACGTAAGGAGTAATTTATAACATGATGCGTCTATAACAAAAATATAAGGCCTGGGTCAGCTTTTTGCATTATGCGCCACCTATGCCTTTTAGGTATCTCTGTTTAGAATGCATCCCGTAGTTCCCTTTCAGCGCTGTATGCTATACTTGGCTATTTATCTGACTACTATGGTATGATAATATAATATTTTATACTCTCAGATTTCAGACGGTAATGATCTCTATTCTAGAGTAATGGTATGGACTTTTGATTTCTATGTTAATTTTAGAAAATAATTAATTGTACATATAAGTATTTACAAAGTATAGTAAAAGGAACAATCATTAATCACTATTATTCTAGCAATTGGGAGAAGTGTCACTTCATGGTGCAGGAGGGTATTGTACTTGGGCACAAGATTTCTAAGAAAGGCATTGAAGTTGACAAAGCTAAGGTGGATGTGATTGCCAATCTTCCACCGCCTACCAATGTGAAGGGCATTAGGAGTTTCTTAGGACATGCTGGCTTCTACAGGAGATTTATCAGGGACTTCTCTAAGATCACTAAACCTCTTTGTAACTTGTTGAATAAAGATACTCCTTTTGATTTTTCTTCTGACTGCTTGCAGGTTTTTAATCGTTTGAAGGAGAAATTGACGACTGCACCTGTGATTGTTGCAACCAGTTGGGAGAAACCATTTGAAATTATGTGTGATGCAAGCGATATTGCAGTGGGAGCGGTTCTGGGGCAAAAGTCAGGTAAGTTATTTCAGGTAATATACTATGCTAGCAGATTACTTAATGATGCCCAGAAGAATTATGCGACTACTGAAAAAGAGTTGTTGGCTGTCATTTTTGCTTGTGATAAATTTAGGTCCTATTTGATAGGTTCTAAAGTGATTGTTTATACAGATCATGCAGCTCTAAAGTATTTGCTTGCTAAAACTGATGCGAAACCAAGGTTGATTAGATGGATACTCCTTTTACAGGAATTTGATCTAGAAATTAAGGATAAGAAAGGAACTGAAAATATGGTTGCTGATCACTTATCTAGAATTACATATGATTGTACTGATGCATCCATAAATGAAGTTTTTCCTGATGAGCAATTGTATGCTGTTGATGCCTGTGATACACCTTGGTATGCTGATATCGTTAATTTTTTGGTCAGTGGGATTTTACCATATGATATTTCTCATCACCAGGGAAAAAGAAATTTTTATCTGATATAAAACATTTCTGGGATGAGCCTTATTTGTTTAAATGTTGTTATGACCAAATAATTAGACGATGTGTTCCTGAATGTGAAGTACATAGTATACTTGAGCACTGCCACGCACGTGAAGTCGGAGGTCACTTTGGTGCACAGAAAACTGCAGCTAAAGTTTTACAATGTGGATTTTATTGGCCCAATTTGTTTAAAGATAGTTATACTTTCGTTATGACTTGTGCTCAATGTCAACGAACTGGTAACATTTCAAAACGTCATGAACTTCCCTTAAACAATATTCTGATAGTTGAGCTTTTTGATGTATGGGGAATAGATTTTATGGGTCCTTTTCCCTCCTCATTTTCTAATAGATACATTCTTGTAGCTGTGGATTATGTTTCAAAATGGGTCGAAGCTGTCCGCTTTACCTAACTAATGATGCTTTAGGATGTTAATTCAGGTTTCTAAAGAAAAATATTTTCACCAGATTTGGAACTCCTAGGGCGATAATTAGTGATGGTGGTTCACACTTTTGTAATAAGCAATTTGAGGCACTTCTTGCTAAGTATGGAGTCAAACACAAAATTGCAACCCCTTACCATCCTCAAACAAGTGGACAAGTAGAGGTGTCTAACAGGGAACTTAAGCGAATTCTCGAAAAAACTGTCAATTCATCTAGGAAGGACTGGTCGCTTAAGTTAGACGATGCACTTTGGGCGTATAGGACTGCATTTAAAACACCAATAGGAATGTCACCCTATAGATTAGTTTTTGGAAAGTCATGTCATCTTCCGGTTGAGCTTGAGCACAAGGCATATTGGGCTATTAAATTCTTGAACTTTGATTTGAAAGTTGCAGGTGATAATAGGTGTTTGCAGCTAAATGAGATGGAGGAGTTCCGACACGATGCTTATGAGAATGCCAAACTATATAAAGAGCGCACCAAACGCTGGCATGACAGGAATATACTTAAGCGAGAGTTCTTACAGGGTCAAAAAGTTTTATTATATAACTCCCGTCTTAAGTTGTTTCCAGGTAAGTTGAAGTCACGATGGTCGGGTCCTTTTACTATTACTAAAGTCTTTCCTTTTGGTGCAGTGGAGTTGAAAAATGAGAGAAATAATAGCACTTTCAAGGTGAATGGACAACTCTTGAAACACTATTTCAGTGAAGAAGATTTTAAATTTCAGACGACCATGGTGGATTTGCAAGAGTCTCAAAAGAGCAAGGAAAGTCAAGGCTAATGATATAAACAAGCGCTTCGTGGGAGGCAACCATGCATTTTTTTTGTTTTTGATCTTTTTCTTTTTTATAGCATACATTATTATTATTATTTATTTTTCTTTTATTTTGTTTAGGAATAAGTAGCTGCACAACTTTCTGGAGATTTCAGGGGCTCACTGGAGAAGTTACTTCATCACCATCCCAAGGGAGTATTATTCTTTCTTCTTACTTTTATTTATCTTTACATTGAGGACAATGTTTGTTTTCGGTTTGGGGGTGGAAAATTCAATTTTTTTTGGACAGTTTTTGAGTTTAAACTGACTAGAAATTGCTCAATATTGACTATTCTAATGTGCCGATCTCTTTGTATGAAAGATTATTATGTCTCGCTAGTATATTAGGATAGGTGAAAAATATGGACTGATTTTGCTTTAGTGATGACATAATTTAAAGCCATAACGAATATTTTTAGTTCTTGAATAATTATGAGCATTCAACATCATCATTCTTGCCTTGGTCATTTAGAGTAAATCTAGTCGCAAGATTTAATTTTTTGTTGATTTTATTGATAGGTCTCTATAACTTTTGCCTATATTTTTATTATGAAGAAAAAAAAAAAAAAAAAAGAGAAAATGCATTTGAAAAGTTATGCACTCCACTCCGCTGCATTGAGTTGCTTAGTAACTAGGAATATTCATGAGCCCCATGTTTATTTCTACGTCAAACAGTAACTTAAAGCATGAGTGTGCAAAGCATCTTAAATGTTCGTCTTATTGAGTAACCGGGTACCTTCATCACCAGTGTTGGTATTCGTGTCAAAAGATAAGTTACGACTTAAGAAAAAAAAAAAAAAAGAAGAAGAAAACAAAGGAAAGTGCATTGGTTTAGGAGATAGTCTTTGAAATCAATAATAATTATTGATTGTGATAAGATGAGTCTAAGTGCCTTGGTTTGAATGATGTTGTTGCATACATGTACATATTCAAGAATTTTTGAATGATGCTTATGGTGTTTGAGTTGTATTATCATGTTTAGCAATTGATCGAAATATTTTTAACTTTTTATTAATATGCTTGTGAGATATATATAATAATTCAAACAATTTGGTAAGCACTTCAAGTTTGAGCAGATTTTTAATTTTTTTAGTTTGCTTGAGGACAAGCAAAATATTAAGTTTGGGGGTATTTGATAAGTTTAATTTTTTATATACAAATTCAGCATTTATTAGAACAATAATTCTATTGATGATATGTTCATTTTAGTGAAAAAAATTATAAATGGAGATAAATATGCAAAGAGGGTTATGTGCGGCTGGATTGAGCAACTGCAATGGAACATACATCATATAGCAAGCATCAGCTGGAATATGAACAACAGACAACATCCAATAGTGAATGGCTGGATATGGAGCAAATGAAAGATTGGATGGCTGAAAATTAAGGCTGAAAATCAAAGGGAAGATACCATAAGTGACATAAGTCGGCTGGATTAACATAACCAAACACCAAACACAAAACAGCAAGCAGCAAAGCAACATCAACGGTTGGGATAAAATACAACGAGATACATCCACGGCTGAGATTTGGAGTTATATAACTAAACACAGTAAGATCGTGGAGGCACGAGGGCAGAGAATTTAATATATATATGTAGTTGTCGTGCGACAGAGAGGAGAGGCGTTGGGGGGAGAACTGGGCTGGCCAATCAGCAGCTTACGGTGAGGGAGAAGACAAACATCGTGGAGGCTTGGTGCAATCAATAGTCGGAGAACAAGACGGCAAATTACATTCTTCTACATTTATCCCACCATTTATCTTGTTATTTATTTTTAGGATTATCATGAACTTAATTTATTTTAGGGTTTTGATGAACCATATGGTTAAAGGGATTGATCTTTATTATTGGTTGTTTATTTTAAATGCGTTATCTATAATTCTGTGTTATGTCTAATTTAGAGCTTGTAGGTTTTGCTATATTGGTTCAGTAGTAAAAATTTGTAAGCTTTAGGTCCTGACAACTCGTAGAGAAGAAGTTAGGGCTTTTTCTTGAATTAGATTTGAATTTATGCATTAATAAAAACAGAGATGTGGAGTTTGTATGATGGTTCTGTTGAATTCGTATGATTTATGCGGTTGTAGTAACTTCTTCATTATAGAGATATAGGAGATATTGTTAACAAACTACGGGTAGTTACGTTCGAGAGGAAAAGTTTAATTTACAATTAACATTAATTAATTTTCATAGAGAGATCTAGGAAAATAGTTATGAGGAATTGTGATTTACAACTCGAGAGAGAAGTAATTCATTAACGATTCATATGTAATTTGGATAGTTTATTCTTTGGTGCCTACCAATAACATTGATATGATTTTTCCTAACATTTTGGTGAAATCAAAATCCCGTCTTTTTAATCGATTGAGTCGCCCGTATTTCTATATTTTAGTTGCTTCTTTTTACTAATAGATAAAACACCATTCAAATTCGACCGCTTAGATAATTATAAGGTTACACTAAATTTGGTAGTTAACGCGACAATCCTCGAGGGAACGATATTCTTTATTCACACTTTATTACTTGTGCGACCCGTATACTTGCGGTACATTTTACACGCATCAAGTGGCCTTGGACGCCGCTATGAAACTCACAATATGCATTTACATCATACCACAGCGGATATGGAGGTGTGATATGTCGAGCGGGAATTTGAGCTAGCAGACCTAGCTTAGCACACTCTGTAAATATTTTGCTTTGTGGAACGGGCAATGGTTCACGAGGAGCCCGAGGTTGACGAGTTTGTTGGAATTGCTGATAAGGTGGGCCTTTCTGTTTGCCTGGTTGAGGCTTATACGCTGATATATATGAAGAGCTTTAGTCTCTTATTTGGTGACCTGTTACATTGCTAGCCCTTTGTTCAAACAGTAAACCAATTGTCATGGTCAGAGGATCCAGTTGCTTGTTCATATAATCCATGTTTGCGAAGTTCATCAATTTCTTTCATCAACTGCTCCTTCAGTTCTTCAGCGATAGGAGCCAAGGTATTATATCTAGGTCAAAAATATATACGGGCTCCTTTTTTGTGAAAGTCGTCTTGACCGTCCTTATGTAGAGAAATTGTGTCAGTGATGTCGAATTTTTTTTTTTAACTTTTTTTTTTCAAAAAGATTTTGCGAGAAGAAAAGAAAATGTTTTTATAAAAAGACTTTTCTAAAAAAAATTATTTTTTTAAAAAAATTAAAAAAAAAATTTGTTTTGATAAGGATTTTAAAAGAAAAGACACAGATTTTTGTAAAATAAATTGTTTTACAAAATATTTTTGATTTGAGAAATAATTTTAAAATGTTTTTTTTATGAGAATAAATTATTTTTAAAATTTTGCGAAAAGAAAAAAAAATAATTTTTAAATTTCGCTGCCATGGCTCGTTGCCGGCGAAGCCACGGCGGTGTCACATGATCTATATGGTATAGAGACTATGATGCAATAAAATTCGTGGTGGTTGGACATGTACCTCGAATGCGTTGATTTCGGTTTTTTAAGCTTTTCCGGCGGTGGCGGTGAAGTCGTGCGGCAGCGACAATGTTTTTTTAGGTGGAGCTAGTGGCAAGTTCAGCAGACTTTCTCTCGTTCTCTCTTGTTCTCTCTTTTGTTTTATTTTTTCAGCCGAAGGTTCGGCTCCTCTCCCTCTCCGTCTGGCGACCTCCTCCTTCATCGTCGTCGTCGTCAGTATAAATAGGAGTCGTGGGTGACGTTACGAAGGCGAAGCAAGCAGGGCGTTACGCGAGCGGGGATTACGCGAGCGTCGGCCGTTTCGGCAAAGGCGATAACGTCAACATTTTACTTCATTTTCTGATATTACGCATAAAATCCATTTCTTTTTCAAACTGCAAAAATGACCCTCCTGGATTTTGCAAAATCTTGTACTTCTATTTTAACGTTTGGCGAAAATGGCCCCTCTCATATAAATATTCTATTGTCGCGAAATTTTCTTATTTGTGTGCGGCCTCATTAGAATTCTAAACATTCATGTACATCCAAGTAGTCTCAAATTATCCCAAAAATGAATTTAATCTTGTAAACCTAGATTTTAAGCTTAATTGAGTTTATTGAGTTAAATCGGGTCAACAGCTCGGACAAAATGGGGTGTCTACATTAATCTCGTTGCACTTGGGCTTGTAAAAACTGAGATAAAACATTCGTAAGCGAGGCAATTTGCTTGACTAGATACTTGTTTACCTCAGCTTGTTCAGATTGTTCTTGGACTTCTTCGGGAGGCACATTCTTCTCCAAAGGTGTAGGCAACTCCATAGCTCCGGATACCGCTTCCTTATACGACTGAGTATAGTAATGTCTTTGTTGGCTCATGTGCGAGCTACACCACCACCTCAAGGACAATCTTAACTCTGATACCACTTGATCCGGGACAATCGAGCTAGCCTCAAAAGCTCTCTCTACTCGGGCTCACCTTTGGAGGACTTTCGGATTAGGTTTAGAGGATGGTGGGATTTGGCTTGACCGAAAAGTGGTCTTTGATTTGGCTCGGTTTTGAGCTACTTAGAATGATTTTGGTTTAGGCTCTATATATAGTATACTTGAAGCTTGAATGGAGAACAAGACTTTTTTACTTGAATACTAGTGTAGAGAACTAAACTTTTTTTTTTTCATTAGATAAGACTCCAAAGGGGATATAAACAAGAATGACTCATAAGTGAGTCATCAAAGAGTAGAATACTCCAAATAAAAAAATTAGAAAAAAAAAAACATATTAGACACTTGTCAAAACCTTATAGAGGCTTTTGACACTTTAGGGTGGATCCTAACCCTGTATAATGGTACAATTAGCGTTCTCCACCAGCCCGTTTGCTTGGGGGTGGTATACCGATGACAATCGGTGTTCTATTTTGTTTTTTCGCATTGTTCTTCGAAGATGGTACTTTTAAATTAAGTGACGTTATCTGTAATCAGTACTCGAGGCAGTCTGATCCGAATCCCCAAGGGATGTCTAAGAAACTCGGTGTA
>MJHO01000201.1:0-185902 GCA_002076135.1 Xerophyta viscosa | reverse complement strand
ACTGGGCTCTTCCAACGATCTGTGATCGTCTCTGCTAACATTGCGGTTTGCATTTCTCTTTCTAGCCATTGTTTTTGTGATGATCTTCCCCACAAACGGCGCCAATTGATCGAGCTGGTCCTCGACCGATCAATAAAGTGTTCAAAAACGATGAAGGCTAGGATTAGAAGCAGATGAAAATCGTCAAAGATGATCAAATCACACGAGACACAAACGATTTTAACGTGGAAACCCTTGAGAACAAGGTAAAACCACGGGCTGTCACGTAATGCCAACGATAAAGCGATTTTCACTAAGAAGAATATGGATACAGATCTCTCAATCCCCTTTTACAGTATCTCTCTGTATCTCTATTAGCCAACCCCTTATTTGGAGTTGTCTCCTGCCTTATATAGCCACTACGAAGGGCATTCCCTAGGCCCGGGCGACCCTTGAGCTTCATTCCTTAATTGCCTAATAATTACGACTCATTGACTCCCTATCTTAATGAGCTTTTATTAGGATTCATGAAGAGGAAACGTCATTTAGAATTCTCATAAAGATTTCCCCGCGCCTGTAAGTAACGGTCCAACTTCTCACGATCTGCTGGAGTCGACCTCGGGTAGAATCGCTCCCGAGGTGTATATCGGGAGTCGACCGTTGTCAGTATATGTTCTAGTAAAACCAGTAAAAGCCCTGATGTCTACCTCGGGTAAATACTTGTTTACGTTTTGGGTCTTTACTTCGGACTCGACCCGTCTTCCTATTCAAGGTATATCAGCATCACGACACGTGGAGGTCCAGAACGGGGTTATATCAACACCTTTGACTCCCAATTTTGACGCATTAAACTGTCTTGAGTCCTCCTCTGGGTCGGTATTTTCACGTGTGCCTTTGCTTCTTCTTCTTCTTTTTCTCCCGCTAGAGAATTCAACCCAACCACGATGAGGGTGACGAAATTCTCCCCCAATTTTGACGCATTTAACTGTTCCAAGTCCACCTCGGTATCGGAATTTATGTTTTTTTATACTGTTGGTAAATAAAAAAAAGGTAAGAATCTGTCGTAATTTCTCGACAACTCGCTGATGCAAGAAGAGATTTTGCAACATCTGAGATGTTCGACGAAATCCCTGAACGAGAGCTTATTAGAGCTTGCCGTTGTTCCAAAATCTGATAAAGTCGCCAGGTTTACGGACTTTTTGTTGGATATAATGCGATTTTCAAGCAGAAATAATAATTCAATAATTATTTAGATGAATAAAATGACTATCACAAATATAACAATTATGAGTACAAAAAATTCCTTCACAAAATAATTTAAAAATAATAACAACGTTACGAAATATTTGATGTGGTAGGATAATCCGAATGTACTCTTCTATATGATTTGCACACACACAAATAAAATATAATGAGTAAATTAAAAAACACTTAGCTAGAATTGGTCGAAGCACGTCGGAGCGCTAATCCTAAACAACTAATTCGCCGATCTGTCGTACAGATTAAACCACGGTGTGTCGAAAGAGATACAACGACCTCCGCTTTCCTTGCACGACCCAGAAAGCGAGCTGAGATCCTCCGTATGAGCCTATGGCACTCCGAAAAATTAAAACCTTTTAACAGAATAAGGTATGAAGAGGAATTTTCGATTTTAGAATGATTTGTATGTTTACCGCAGTGAATGAGTTGTATTTATAAAGCTTGTAAGATCTGAATTCAGATCTGATCACGTTAAAAACGGCAATAACAGTCAAAGCATGATATTAGCCGTTAATTACTTCATTAACGTTTTGATTGATTCACTATAATCGGATCAGAGATCCAAAAATTGCTGAAGCGCTCTGACGCGGTATTTACAACCACATCAGCATGAATGATTATTATATTATTATTATTATTTAAATTTTTAAATCAATAAATTTAACATAAAAATAGCACTTTTGTGCTTAAATTGCTTCATTTTTGCGTTTTATGATGTGGGAGTGCTGTCTCATGGTTCCATTAGCTTGTAATTACGGTTTTCAAACAAGGCAAAATTTTGGGTTTTAGGGCTTTGAGAAAGTTTCTATATATCCAGCTGACGTCATGCGATTCTCAACAGGCGGTGGTGATGACAAGGTCAGTTTGTGGCTGAATTATAACACGGTTATTATTAGTTTATTGTAGCTGAATCACCACTTATTTGTTCAAACTTTCTAATGTTACATTGGTTTTGCTCTCTGAATTTCTATCTGTTAGATTACATATTTAAAATTTTCATTTGTAATTTCATTTCCAATTTATGTCTTGTTTCTTTTATTATTTTTATTATTTCCTTGTAAACATAATTCTCCTCTTGTTATATAAGAGGCACATCTCATTGTAATCAAATAATCAAGTTCATATATTTTTATATCATTATATTTCAACATGGTACCAGAACCATAATCGAGCTAGGGCATTATATATTATCGCAATATTTTTTTTTTTTATTTGCGATTTTTCGTCGGACCGTTTCTGAGACTTCGAGCTTTGTCAACGACCGTTATTATACTTTCATCGACGTCGGCTAACCGATCGTTGTCACTAACTCGTTAGTCTCGACACGACGCCTCGAAAC
This sequence comes from Xerophyta viscosa, assembly GCA_002076135.1. Taxonomy (NCBI): domain Eukaryota; kingdom Viridiplantae; phylum Streptophyta; class Magnoliopsida; order Pandanales; family Velloziaceae; genus Xerophyta; species Xerophyta viscosa. The sequence goes on along the minus strand of MJHO01000201.1, from coordinate 183,324 downwards.
TACACCCTATCGATTGTAATCGAACTTGATTTAAAAAAAAAAAAAATGACTTCACAAAATGAAGTTGTAAGGCCTATTCAAGTAATTCTAGTGATACCAATTATCCTTATTGGGCACAACAATTGCGTTGGTTCTTTACAGGCGTCGTAAATTGTGGAATTGTTGCTGGCACTGATTACTGCACTACCATAGTAGAGGTGAGGCAGATATAAACTTTGCTGTCCGTAGAAAGTGATTGATCCGCTGATAATGCTAGATCATCAGTTGATTCTAATACCTCCATACCAAAAATCAACCAATTATTTGGGCCATTTCAGACAGCAAAATTAGTATTTTGAAGCGGTACAGAATACATTACCTGTGCAGCGACCCGAAAGCCGAATATCGAAGACGATGTGTGAACTTCATCGCCTTCACCAAACTTCTGGTCAATCTATTCAAGATTTTTACAGTCAAATGGCAGTTCTCTGGGATAAACAATCTGCTCCAAACCAATGCTCCACATGTCTGAATAGTGGCCGTGAAGCGCAATTGAAAACAACTTTACTTGATCGGCTCAATTAAATCCAGTTAATCCGATTAAGCCGACTCAAGTTCAATTAGACTCGATAATATCAATTTGGCTCAGAATTTCAGAACTGATATATCAGCACTAAATAGACAATAACTCAAGTTATACACATTCAAATGATGAACAACCAATTTTGTATGAAAGCTAACTCGATCCCGCATCAACCCACAAAATTTCATAGTAATTGAATCACGATTGCTTAGTCAATTTTACCCACGAAGTTGAGCTCGTGTTAGTTCCCTCCATATATTGACCAAGGTTCTTAGTCCGGAAGCCATAACTTTTTGCTTACAAATCGAAATGTGTTCAAACCAATTTTGTTTGAAACTAGACTCACTGAGGAATCAGTACACAAAATTTTAAGTCATTTAGAGCACATCTGTGCCAGTTTCAAAAATATTTAAAAACTGGACAGTTACAAAGAGTGATGGGTATTTAATGAGACAATTGAGGAGGCATTTGAAATTGGGGTACATGAAGTTATGGAGGAGGTTACTCATGTTTGCAGCAAAAAAGGAGCACATAATGCAGAAAAAAAAGAGGGAATAAGGGGAGAGAGGGAGAGAATATAGAGAGGAGGAGGAGAGGGGAGAGACAACATAAAAAAAAAAAAAGAAAATGTGGGAGAGAAGAAAAAGAGAAATAATGAGAAATAGAAAATGACATTTTTTTTTAAGAAGATAGAAGAAATCAAAGAGAAAAGGAGAGATCACCGGCATCGCCTCCTATTCTTTCAGTCCTCATACTACTCGTCACACGTATCTTTTCCAACCGACTTCGACATTACTGTAGCCGGAAACCCATTTGCACCCGCACCAAGCTCGCTTCACTCGGATTCCAAGGTAATATCTCGGAACCTATTCCATTATCTTCTCTACATACTAGTCATCTTATTTTAACTAATAATCATAAATATGAGTATAGAGATGGATATTTCTCCGAAATAGAATTTTAATGGATGCATCAAGAAAAAGCAATGAATTTTATTTCTTTCTCAATGATATGTGAGATGCTTACTCAATATTGAATTATTAACTAATAATTAAGTTTTGAATGATTATTTCTTCTTAATCGATTAGCAAAATATAATTAAGTAATTAAATAATTATATTAGGGATGAGATGGATATTTTTTCCCCTCAAATAAAAGACGTTACATTAGATATTTTTAATATACGGGAGGATTCGGTGGATACTAGTTCTTAGAACATCACATTCTTAACAAAACGAATAAACAGATAGTGTAGGTGAACACTTGCAACCCGAATTTGCCAATTGAGAGGTATACTTCGATTTAATAAGATATATACAAAAATAAACACCACAATTTGATACCAAACAAATGGGTAGTAGGGGGGGACTTACACCCGAATTTCATAATGGAGGGTGGACATTTCGATTAAAATAATATGACAAACAATAATTTTAATAAATGGATAGTAGGTGGACACTTACAATCCAAAATTACAATTGGAGGTGGATACTTCCAAAATCTAATAATTCAAGTCATATTAAAAAATGTCACTCACAATAACAATCGGGCGATGTAAAGAAAACGGAAACGTGCTGAGCCCAGCATTAATAAAAATAATAAGTACATCAACACACACACAAACAGACTTTACATTTTATATTTGATTATTTAGCAATCTACTTATACATGTCAAAATAAATCCAAAATTATTGTAATTATCTATAGAGTCCCTCTTTCGAGGGGCGCTGTGGGGGTGTACTGTCTTCCCCACACGTAACCGACGAGCGAATACTAGAATCTCAATGTGCCTTATCTGGTTTCGTAGTTTTCCATAAAAATTAGGTGGCGACTCCAAAACTTTCTTTCCTTCTCCGGAGGAAGGTCGTCAACATTCGCGGTGACGGCATGGTTCATTTGATGAAGTGATGTACGAGGTGATCCCATTAGACGTATGTCAAATCATCCTCGGAAGTCCATACCGATGGGATCGCGATGCGGTCTATTTTCGGCGAACAAAACAATTTGTTCTCGTCAAGAAAGGCAAGACGTATACCATGGAGCAGACAGGAGGAAAAGTGTCAAAAGCCACGAATGGCACGGTAAAAGTGCCCAAAAATATTTCACTCTTGGTACGGGAGACAACAACTGACCCGATGCACGATGGCGGCAAAGGACGACGCATGAAGCATGCGTGTGGACAGCCAACACAAGGGCAGAAGGGCTCGGTCAAGAAGCGAAGACGCACACCAAAAGGGCGTAAGCGCAAGGGGGCATTAACCACGCAAGCCCCAAACCGAAATGAAGACAATGCTCGGGGGGAAGAACCAGAGAGGCACGGTGGAACCTCAAGGACAAACATGAGTGTGGGCCGCGAGACGCCACCTCGATGAAAGCACTAAACTCATTGCGGTGCAATGAAGTCTAAAGGGGGAGGCTTGATCCAGGAGGCTCTCGATACCAGAAGGACCAAGGACTGAGCTGAGGATCGACATCGGCATGACCGACACCGAGGCGGGTAAAACCGAGACCGAGGCAGGCATGCCTAAACTGAAGCGGGCAGAACCGAGACCAAGGCAGGCATGACCTAGACCGAGATGGGTAGAACTGAGAACTAGGCATGCATGACCTAGTACGAGGAGGACAGAACTGAGACCGAGGCTGGCATGACCGAGACCGAGGCGGGCAGAACTGAGACCGAGCCATGCAAGACCGTGGCCGAGGCAGGTGCGACCGAGACCGAGGCAGGCAAGGCCGAATCCGAAGCAGGCGTAACCGAGACCGAGGTGGCACATCCGAGACCGAGCCAGTTCGCGGGCGCGCGGAAGACCAACGGTTGAACGCGAGCAGTTAGGCGCGGAAGGCGAAGGGTCGGTTCAATGAACCTGCATCATTAATTGTAATGTAGTTAATTAGCAATAGTTAATATACTACAATAAATGTACTTCGATTTGTCTATAAATACAATGAGAAAACTGAAATTTTGGCATCTTTGCCACCCACCAAAAAATTCTATTTCTCTAATCACTGTGTTCTACCATACGGCCATCACTCCTAACCTCCCTAAATCCTTATTCTTCATCATGCTTGTTCTCCGGGTTAAATCGGCCACAAGACCAAGTCTGGATCAGCCAAAGAGATTGTCGGACGTTGCCAGAGTAGCACTGACGGATGTGAGCACGAGCGCAATGGTCCGCTTTCATGCGCAATCGAGGTGTTCTGAGAACTCTATTTGCAGTAAAATTCATACCTAAGGCCGTGGATTACCTTCAAAACTGATTGTAGCTAGAGTGATGATTGCTGTTGGATCTTATGAGGCAACAACCTCATAGAAAGAGTTGTTTCCAAACACACCCCCTAGCATGGGTAAGTCACTAGCTTTAATAGCATCCATTGCGTATTAGCTGATGAGGTTCTTAAAGAAGCCTCGTCGTCAAGAATTTTTTGGTTATCTAAATAATTTGACAAGTCCAACTATTTTGAATATAAATGACTTAGTATTACAGTCGTATGGCATTTGATTTAATCCACCTCCAAAATAGCTTTCATATGCTTTTTTTTTTTTAAATTTTGATCGTAGCTCAAAACTTTTTTTGAATAGCACAAAAAGTGGTTTGTTTTATAAAAAAAAATATTCTCCATTGTAAAACATAAACAAATCAACCTTTTGAATGACACACTTAGTTAGTTTTCCAAAATATTTATTTTTGCTCATTCGAAAGACTTATTTAACTCGTCCCAACACTTTATTAGCTTATCCGGAAAGCTTTGTTTTCTCGTCTGGAGCAATTCAATTCAGCCAAAATACTATGATTCAAGCTAGCAATATTACAATAGCTATATGTAATGTTGAACTAGACATTCGGAATACCATGTACTATCCTGCCAAGATTTCTTTGAAGAAGTTGAAAATATGGATTTTCAAACTGGGTTCGGTCCGGGTCCAGCCTGACTCGGACCGGACCCAACCACGACGGATCTGAAAGCACCAGACCCGGCCCGACCCGACTGGCTCGGGTCTGATCCGGTCAGGTCTGGTCGGGTCTGACCATGATAAATTTTATTAAAAATTGACCTTTATAATAGGGTCTTTTGCGGATTTGTGTCCCACCTTTATTAGTTTTTGCATATATGTACCCCTAATATGATCATTTGGTGAATCTGTGCCTCTTTAGGGTTCGTTGGAAAGCTTTTTTATCCCTCTTTCCAAACATGATATTTTATGTCTTGATCTAACTCATATATATAAAGATATTATCTCCGAAAGTCGAAGTACGCAATTACTGGGGTCTTCTAGGTGTGTTCTAGAGATTTCTGGGGTGTTGGGTGTTTCTGAAATGTTCCGAGGTGTTCTGGATGTATTCAGGATGTCTTTTGGAGTATTCTGGCGTTGTTCTGCTGATGTTCTAAGATAGAACACTCTAAGAACACCACTAGAGCAGCGGTAGCGGTGCGGCCGCCGGCATGAGAGACAGAGAGATTAGGGTTTCTTTGGGGATGAATGGACAAAGTGAGCGGTGAGCGCCAACTCGAAGTCGCAGATCGCAGATATCAAATTATCAATAAGCAATTGATTCATTCATAAATATATATATATTATTATATATATATTATATTATATATATATATATATATATATATATATATATATATATATATATATATATTTATAATACAGACCTTGTCCGGGTCTTAGTGGCTGAGACCAGGACTGACCCGACCCAAAATCTTTGGGCCAGGTGGGTCGTTTTGGATCTTCGGATCAGATTATTTTTTGAACACCCCTAGTTGAAATGACATAAATTGATTTGTAAGATTTTTGAAAACCAGTGATATTTTTCACATTATTCCAAAAACAAAAAAATGCTAGAGAGATCATTAAAGTTTTAGAAATGTTGTATACCTCCAAAATCTGAAATGTCCGAAGTAGAGTTGTTACAAGCATCAATTTGATCACATACGCTCGTGCGAATAGGATTACCATATGTACGAGCGTATGTGTAAACAAAATTTGTAATTATTTTTTAAAAAATTTTAAATATAAAAATTGTAGATTATGATAAATCTACAACTTTTATATTTGGAGCTTTTTTAAAAAATACTTCTAAGTAGTTGTAGATCTTATCAAAATTTATAATTTTAATATTAAGTTTTTTTTTTTTTTTGAATAATTATCACAATTTTTTTTACACATAGGTACGAGCGTATGGGATCATTCCTGTACAAGCACACCAAAATGGAAATTAAATGACCATTTAAATATTGATTAAATAAAATATACTTTTGGAAAAAGAAATACTATGTTCAAGTATATATTCCCTAGTAACACTTAATAATTAATTCACAATTCAGACATTTAGAGTGTATTATATTATGATATGTTGTAATTTTGGATCAGGACATCATGCATCATATTAATTTGCTAGGTATAATTTCTAATCATAGAACGACATACCAGGATTATAGCGTAAAATTTCAGACGTGCGTTATTATTCAACACGCCGTTGAATAAAGATTCATAATATGACATAACGTTCATAAATTTTTATAAAACTAAAAAATTTTATTACTGCACTGTAGCGTGCGGGACTCGTCTAACATATGTTAAAGGGAGACTTCAAGCAAATCATGAGCTTATGGAGACACTGATAGAGCTAGAGCTACAACCAAGATCACAACCACTTACTGCATATGAATTCAAGTAGCGTCAAAATTATTATGCAATCAAGCTAGTGGTGTTCAAAATCGGGTCGGGTCCGGGTCCGGCCAAACCCGGACCTGACCCGACCCTCTCCGGATCTGGGTTAGCCAGATCCGACCCATCCAAGACCCGACCCGAGCTACTTCGGACCCGATCGAGTCAGATCGGGTCTAATCGGGTCTTGTCGGGTCTTTTTTTAAAAAAAAAATTATTTCTATTTTATATTATATAATAATATATAATGAATAAATTTTTTTTATTATTATTAAATCTATTACACTAAAATCTCTTATATAGACTAGACACCTTACTACATTTGATCCATATATAATATGGGATAATATCTAACTACTTGTATCTTATTTCATTAATGGGTTAAGTAGGCTAAGCCCATTAGTGTAAGAATTATGAAATTATCATATATCAATCATTGGTTAAATTTGGTGGAGTTTTTAGTCTATATAAGAGTTCTTCATATAATATTTTCTATCATAAAAAATATATACATATATATTTTATACATATAAATAAATATAATTAACACACACACACACACACACACACATATATATATATATGGTGGTCGGGTCAGGTCGGGTCCGTGCGGGTCCTCGGAGCGAGTATTTTTTTGAACACCCCTAAATCAAACATTTTTCAGTATCTTTTAGCACAATTATTCATATTTATTCTGTTAGGGTCGACTAATACGAGTACTTAACAGGAGTCCTCTTATCCTTAACTTTCCAGCCAGCACCCAGCAACGTCTCAAGTCTTGGGACATCTATTGGCTGCAGTTGCACCAACTCCTGCTTGATCAAAGCTATCCCAAACTCTCTGCCAACGTGGAAAACCCAGACGTGGAGTGCATGAGCTTCTTCTTTAAGTCCATAATCACGAACAAACCTAGTGTAGTTGCTGCCTGTAATTCTGAATGATTTGTTCGTGGTGTAGTATTTCAGCCTCATATTCTCCACCACACGTCGGTCACCGTCGACTAGGGTTACAGGCAATCCCTGAACCGTCTTCACCATCGCCATATCTTCAGGCTTAAGAACAACTTTAAATTTGGCCATGAGACATGCAGGGAGTTGGAGACGATGCTGGTTCCTATCTACGTCGCTATGATTGACTTTTTTGCTGTGGAGATAGTTCGCTTCGGAGCCGCCAAAATCTTGAGCAATGTTTGCCACGATCTGGTGGAGTTTGTCGCTCGGCGGCGGCACACCATTAGTGATCTTCGGCTTCACCATGGGCGATGAGCTCCTTCGAACTTTCATTTCCCTAAGGAACAACTATTGATCTAGGGATTTGCGAGTAAACAAAGAATTGATGGAACATAGTTTTATAGGCTTTGATTACCGGTTAAACAGAAAATAAAATATCTCCAAGTTAGCCGCATACGTAGATATTTGGCAGTTATAATCCCAGTAAAATCTGACGTAAAACTTGCTTTCTGTGTTCAAAACCTTCCTTCTTGAATGTCCTGGCCGCATATAGCTTCGTATATATGTCAGTTAAGATATCATTTGAAAACTAAGCGGTGGTCTCCCCGAATATCTTTATCAGATCAGAACACTCCTTGCCGTCGCGCCCATCTATTCCAAGCTGTTTCTTCACCCTTCAACTACGTAGCACGGACACGGACACGGGCACGGAGACACGACACGGCACGACACGGCGACACGGTAATTTTAAAAAAAATAAGACACAGGTACGGTTCGGACACGACAATAAAAAATTTAAATAATTAAAACATAATTTATATTGAATATTTAAATATTAGTAAATATAATGACATTCAATATTAAGTCTATATATAATATAATTTCGCGTTCTTGAAATAAATCTAAACATTAAGAGTCTAATTATATCAACATTAAGAGTCTAATAAATCTAAACATTAAGAGTCTAAACTAAAACTAAAAAAAAATATAATATCTGAATGCATAATTATATTATATACTACTACAAATAATACTTAACTCTTCTATAAAAAAAATAAAAATAAAAAATAATTCTTAAAAAAATGATATAAATACTGACACGCGTGTCGGACACGCCGAAAGAAGTGTCCGACACGCGTGTCCGATTTTTTATTTTTAATTTTTTTTGGGACACGCCACGTGGCGTGTCCGATACGTGTCCGGGCGTGTCCGAAGAGTGTCGTGTCTGACACGTGCACGGACACGGACACGTCGACATTTTTGGAGTGTCCGTGCTACATAGCCCTTCAACTCAAATCCCAGCTCCTCATCTATGTCTTCCGACATCGATATCAGCAGGAACTAACAGCCTTCGTAGTCTAGATAATCCGACGGATCCGCCGCCGAGAACTTCTTGGAGCCCAGTTGCCCCTGCAGGTGCGCCGGGATCGCCGCCTCCCGCTTCTTCTCGAAGCCGCCATCTCTGGATTCTTGATTTGCAGCAAGTATGGCGCTTCTCGCTCCATGTTCAAACTCTCCGCGGACTCTCTGTGGAGCCATCTTTTCCTTCATCTTGGGGTCTGCCAAAGAATGGCTACGCCCCTGGATGACGGTCCTGGTCCCCCTACTTTATTATTTATTTATTTATTCTTCTTCACTGTTTATGTTATTTGTTTATCCTCACAGTTGCAACTTTTTGTTTATTTTCCCTTTTCATTATAGAAGATTAAATCCATGTGATGCCGCAAGCGATCCAGGGGCAAATAGTTGGTCTTTATATTTGCTTTTCAGAATAGGGATAATGTTCATTCAGTCCCTGCTTTTATAACTTCTACCGTTTCAGCCCCTCTAGTTTCATCTTTTACTTTTTAGCCCCTCTCTCGATTTTTGTACTCTTCCGTTTCGATCACCATATTAGTATTTTTTAAAAAAACTTTTAATATAAAAGTTGTATATTTTAATAAGATCTATAATTTTTATTTTTAATACTATTCCAAAAAATATTTCTATTTATATATTTTGGTGCTTCGAAGTATTAACGAATTTTGGTTCCGACCCGTTAACTTACTGAAATTTTGAAACCTCAAAACATCTATTTAGAAGCATTTTTTGAAAAAGTGTTGAATATGAAAGTTGTAAATCTCATCAAAATCAATAACTTTTATGTTGAAAGTTTCTCCAAAAAATATTATATGATTGTCAAAATTATGATACACGTAAATTAAAGAAGGGTTAAAAATGCATGTGTGAAAGGGCAGGGGCTGATTGTGAGTAAGTTTGGCCCTCCAGGGGCTGAAAAGGAAGTATCCCAGAATAGTTGATATTGAAAAAGAGATAAGTGCACTAACTAAAAATCCAAACAATTACCGACATTCGTCGCCGGACCTTATTTGAGCACCACTCATATAAATTTTTCATAACTGGTAGAAAGGTGGAGATTATTTAGGGATAGACATCCTGACAATTATGTAACTAGGCCATTATGCTGAAAGACTGCAGTATAAATATTCACAGTTTTCAATCTGCTTTACAAATGAGATGTTTTATCCTGACAATTATGTAACTAGGTTTGCCTCCCGCACTTGGGACGAACGGGTGGGGCGCTTCGCTTCGGTAAGCGTGCGCACCATCCGGGTTCGACTCCTCGTCCCGCAAGGGGATGTGTGTCCTGCGATTGGGATGTGCCCACGCCGTAAATTTTCAGCTGTTGCGGAGAAGCTGATGGCGGTGTATTGCGGCACTCCATGTCTGGTCCGGAAGCAGACGTCAGACTGGAGTTTTACTCCCTGCGCACACTCAGGTCCAAAATAGGCTGGCGGGTGTGCGTAGAAAACTGTGATCCGCGAGTTAACGGAGACCGGAGAAGGTTTTGCCTCGTTATCTCAAAAAAAAAAAAAAAAAAAAAAGACAATTATGTAACTAGGCCACTATACTGAGATGTTTTATCTGTTACTTCGATATTCACAAATGAAGTTTTTTTTTAACACGATTACACAGTTTTGGTTATTTGTTTTTGGCTCGACTCTTCGTAGGGAATCAAGAAGCATAAATTACTGCAAGAAGTCATTCTCCTACCAATCGACCCGAGAATTGAGCTTTTGTGATACGGACGGAGAAAGAAAGGAAGACCCGAGAATTGAGCTTTTGTGATACGGATGGAGAAAGAAAAGAAGGAAGATCCGACGATACTTAATGGAATAAATTGCATCTGACGATACTTAATCAGATTAATATTAAGAATAATAATATCTCATGTATCAAACCAATTATGTAGAGTATTGAATAGTATAATATGAGATCTTTTATCCATACTGAATATAATAAAAATAGGAATCTTTATATCAGAAATCCTATCCATTAAGAATATATAGTGGGTTACTGATAGTTAAACCCCAGGTGGTGCTCCTAACCTATTTCCACCTGAATAAACACAATCCACCCTCTGTAGATAGACTTTTGGCAGCAGCAGTGGGACGGGAGTTAAATCTTTGTATTTGCGGCAGGAGAACCGTTTGTATTTGTGATTAAATTTGTAGGAAATAATCATTTGTGGAACATATTATTATTGTAAAATAGTGTGCTGCTACATAATTGGTGCCGCTTAGTATAGCCTTCCAATCTATCAAACTCAGACAAAGAACCCGATTGCCCTGTACGACGACGTACAATCCTTTTTTTTTTTTTTTTTTTTTTTGCGACCTCAGGCAAGTAGATTATTTTCAAAAACATATATTCACCAAATAAAAGCCACCATTAAAGCAAAAACCAAATACATATATAGTTATCTATAGAAAGTGTTGGAACATCTATATCCAGCTTATCTATGAAATATTGGCTAAGTATGGCTTTCTAGAACGTGGAAACGGTTCATTGGGTTTGGTATCACCTTCATATGTAAGCTGCGTCTAACCTTTGGTTCCTGAGACTGAAACCATTGCACTGCGCGGTTATTACGGTTTGGGACGCCATAAAACTGCAGGACAACTAACTTTGCTCTATAAGCATGTCAACAGATAAAATAAATAATAGATTCAAGAAAACTAATAATTTCTGAATTGGATCTATGATTAATATCCTGTTTTTATATACATACAACTCCGTAGATATGTATATAAGATATGATTATCATGTACATTAACTGCATGAACAATTATAATTGAAGAATTATCGACGTAAGATGTTAAGACGAGGGTGGGAGGATACCAAGCTTATTTGAAAATCTTTACCTTCGGCGTTTCTTCTTCTCTGGAGTGTCATGGACTTGCTTCTTTACTCCATACATTCTCAATTGCAAATTCTCGAAGGCCTCTGATATTGCTTCCACCTGACACATAGTGAGAAAAAAGAAATATCACGAATTGATATCTCAGTAGATGAAGACAAGATAAAAGCCTCAAATGATATTTAACCAACCAATTCAGGCTTCTTCGAGTAAACTCTGACTATTCGGTCCTGATATGAAGTGGGTAGCAAGTGGCTGATGCAATCGTCAGAGATCATGAATTTATTGACGCACTCGTAATCCTGGCAGCGCAACAACGAATAGGCACAAATCGAAGAGAAACTTAAAATACTGAAGGTGCAGTGTGCTTGTAAGAACTATACATACTAGATGAGAACCAAGGCTCTAAATGCCGTGCCGTGCCGAGTTTCGGGAAATTCCGAACTCGAGATATGCCGAGCGTGCCGTGCCGATAGTACCGATTCGAAATTTTATATTTAAAATTGGATTACAAAAATTATAAAAAAAAAAAAAAAAAAAAAAAAAAAAAAAAAAAACTTAATAAGCCCTAAATGGGCTGGCTTGAAACCAGCCCATTTAGGTCTGGTGCTGTACAACTAAAGCTAGCTGTACAGCACCAAGCTGCCGAAAGGCAGCCTTTAAACAGCTGCCTTTCGGTAGCTGTTTAGTTAAAAAAAAAAAAAAAAAAAAAAAAAAAAAATAAAAGAAATTTAAAAACGAAGAAACGAGAGAGCCAGGGGGAGAGAGGGAGAAGCGACGGCGGCGCGACGGCGGCGCGGCGGCGCGGCGGCAGCTTTAGCAACGAGCGGCGGCTGCAGTAACGCCAACTCATCTCTTCTTTTTTTTTAACCCCATGTGCCGCCGCGTGCCGCCCTGTATCGGGCGGCACGCGGCTCTGTTTCGTGCCGACCGAAACGGTCGGCACGGTCGAAACTTCCAGAACGGGCGGCTCGACCCGTTCTGGTGCACGTTTCGGGCGGCACCGAGCGTGCCGCCCGGCATTTAAAACCTTGATGAGAACTATACTACACGAGTGTTACGATAAAGTAAGCTACACAAAAGTTGAAACACCGAAACCGAAGCCTGAATGTCATAGTAAATGAACGGGAGCAATGTTGGCCACCTGGAAGCAACAGTCGTAACATGATACTTAGAGAAAGAAACAGATTGTGACTACTATGATAACTTTTTTTCACATTATTGCGGGGATACCGTAGGCCATTTTCCATCATAACAGATAAACTCGGTGTGGCAGACTACTGGGATGAGTGAATAAGCATATCTATGCAACCAACAGCCATGCGCATATTAACTCTACCTTTCCGCATACATTCACATTACAAGGAGATTATAATAACCTGACTTCTCAAAACAAAGAATTTGCTGCTATTTCCTTAAAAAGGTTTTCTGCTGGGATACTAAATTGCATTTAGGCCCCCAAACAAATTTCAATTTCCAATGGTTGTTAGTGGAGATAAAAAAAAATAATAATAATAATAACTCCCCAAAACGGTTTCGAAGTCTGAAAAAAAGCTCAAGTCAACTAATCCGGGATGAACCTCCAATAGTATTTGTTTAAGTAGAAAATGAAGTAGCACGCACAAAAAAAAAAATGATGCTAAAAATTTATCAAGTAGGAGAATGTCTAACCTTGAAAAAGTTGATGCTGGAATTACGGCGTGCAAAAACAAGCAATGAATCATTAGTTGATTGAAATAGGTTACCAAGAAGCATCATTGAAAAAAATAGTAGCCGTCTAAAACCTTTGAAGAGGATTGTTTCTTCCACGTGTAAGATCAATCTTGACATTGCTAACAGCAACATCATCTTCCCGTATGGTTACTCCAGAGGCTCTCTATAACATCATTCAGAATCATTTAGTAACGGGACATTGAAAGAATATTGAATCATATCAGCCAAAAAATTTGACAAGGTTTTGTATCCGTACCTGAGAACACACAATATCTTGTGGTGTTATGTCCTTGAAGTAATCCAGTTTATCTTTTGGAACGGCGTACTCATTGCAGAACTGCACAAAGTGAAGTATCATAAATCAGGATCCAAATTGAAAATCTAGCCAAGACTCTTAATCAAAATTAGTATGAAGAACTAAAACAACGAAAGCCCTGTCCTTTGTTTCAAAAAAAATATTTCTAGTGGTAGAAGTACAGTTTCTTTGGCCCGAAAGTCTTTCCAAAAATAAAATTGTTCTCAACTTCAGAGAGCAAAACATTTCTGTAAACTACCAGATATAACTCCCTTCGACGGATACGCTGGACAATATCTTTAGATTCCTTAAGTGCTGCATCAGGAGCAGTTTCAATCGTTTTCAGAATAGTGTCATCTAGCTGCAACAAAAACCAAAATAAGCAAATCATAAAAGGAAAAGATAACATGAAATACAGAATGGACATGCCTATAACAAAACCTTCCAATATTCCGCAGGGTCATATATGTAGTTAGATATCTCCAGATAATCATTTGCCTTCACTAGTGCATCCACAAGCATAAGTTCCACAGCCTGAGCAGATTCCAGTAAATAGATGTTTTGTTAAACCTAAGTAACCAATGACACAAGAGGACCTCTTCGATTACTAACAAATTGACATACAGCTAGTCAATACCTTCACTTTTGCATGTGTATAAACAGTTCGATGAAGGTCGGCACGGGTTGCGAATAATTTATGAATGGTAAGATCTGTTTGATCTAGACAGTCAGTACAAAACGAATTACCAGATAAATGCAATAAAAATAAACGTAAAATACTCACATTCTTTAGCAGGATAGCATATTTCATCATCCATTACCCGCATACCCTCAAAGAGCCTGAAGTGAAAAGAAATATAAGCCCATTATGTGAAAGTTATTACTAATAAAGATTTGAAAAGCATCATTAGACAGCTTACCTTCTATACTGAAAGCTGCATTCTAGACCACATGCCCTACAATCACGCTTAATGTAATCAAACCTGTCAAAGATTTTGTTATTAGACCAGTGTTGCACAAAAAGAATTCGACAATAAGTAGATTTGCTTACTTGTCAACATCTATTCCGTTTCGACCATTGGCTACAATGTCATAAAGAAAACGCTTTTCTTTCGAGCTCTGAAAAGAGATTCCTCAAAGTCATTTATGGTCATACTAGAAAAATGTCGGTATAAGATTATTAAAGATTTTGAGCTACAAACTTTCTCAGAAGAATGATTGGAACTGGCAACTATCATTTCCTGTAAACCAACAAAACATCAAGAGAGAGATTGTTAATTCATAGCTGATTTCCTATTGGAGCCAATGGATGACTCTCTCTCTCTCTCTCTCTCTCTCTCTCTCTCTCTCTCTCTCCATTAACTTACCTTCGCTTTTTTAAGGCTATCAGGGTCTATGTCAATATTATGCTCATCGACTATGTGGTCAACCAGCTGAATTGACATTTCTTCATGGGACCTAAACATAAGGGCCAAAGAAAAAAAAACCATTAGCTGAATTCATGGCCAAAAAGAAAGCTTCACTCAGTTCTATGTGGTCTATGTCATTAGAACTGAGTGAACTACTTTCTCATAGTTTATTGAGTCCTATTTATGCCCAAATCCAGCAAGTAATACACTTTCCAAAGTAATATACAACCTTAAAATAAACTGAAAAATATGATTTACTTGAAGCTGATGATAAGCTTCAAAGATGCATCTCAAGATTATTCTTTTGCTTTGAACAATCATTTCTTTTAGAATAAACTTATACAAGAAATGACCTGTGCTAAGCACGGCCGTGATTTTGAAAACAAAAAAATAAATTGAATTAAATACAAAGACACAAATTGCATGGGTATATTCTGAGAAAAAAAAAAGAGAAAATTATATAAAGACTAAGTTATAAAAGAAAATGAAAAATAGTTTACCCACTGACTATGATGCACGACACGCCCACGGGACACGACACGATAGGATATGGACATGGTGATTTGGCAATACTCAGAAATGCTTGGACACACATTTTTTTCAAATATTTTATTCGCATTTTCAATACTATTTATAAAAATCAAATTAATGACAAAATGATAAACCGTCAGATGTAGAACGTCACGACCGCCACAACAGTGGTTTTTCATTCAAATCCTTAAGTAATATGCTTAACATCTAGCCCAAAACAACAATATCATCTCAATAATTTCTGCCCACAAAATCTAGAAGCTACTCTATGTTATGGAAAACTAAATTCAACAAGGCCGCAAAACATTTGATACAATTGAGGACTAGTTGTTGGTGTGTTGGCTAACAGTTAGGTTTAAACTACGGTAGTGCAATGATGCATAAACTGAGAATTGGGAAGACGCCTCTTTTCCTGATGCTTACTAAGAGATGCTTCTTTTCATAATGCCACATAGCATTGCTGGAGCAATTCTTAGTGCCACATGGTATTCAAGAGAGGTTTAACCCTCTGTTGGATAATATAAAAATAGATTACAACATCAAAATAGATTACAACAATAGGTAACAAGAAACTAAACAGGACATTCCACGTGTAGCAACTTGCAAATAAACATTCAGATAAGTAATTATTTATCTTTGACAAATTACACTAATAACATAACCAACTTTTTCTAAAATGAACAAATAAATATTCAGTATCCTTTTCTGTCTATGAGATAGTGGACAAAAGCATGTATGCAATTAGATGGACATGATACATCATGTGTCACAAATACCACTCTGAGCATATGTTGACATAAAGTATGTTAACCAAGTCAAAACTTGTTTGATTATGTCAGGAGAACTTAATGTGTAATTTCTTAAACATGTGCTTACTGATTCACCAAAGAACTAACATAAGACCTACTCCAATCATTTTATACTCGACATAAGCTCACAATGAAGTATGTGCTTAACAGCAAAATATGCAATACTCCAGTATGTGCACAACAGCAACAAATGCCTTTTCCACTAGGTAACTTCAGCTACATGTATCCTTCTATGCTACTAATATAGTATATATATGTACAAACAAAAAAAGAAGGCAGATAGAGAGAGAGAGAGAGAGAGAGAGAACCATTTGCCTCCACCAAGAACTCGAGGGAGAAATTCATTTTCAAACAGGTGACTAAAAGGCCCATGTCCCACATCATGAAGAAGACCTAATGAATGCAACAGAGGAATTCAAAAGTGAATAACTGTTGAAACTAAAAGCTACAAATTAGTATAATCATGTCATTAATTTATCTTGAACCTGCAAGTTTCACTGTCTGCAAGTCAAAACGATCAATGTCAAGCTCTGGGCCCTGCAAGCAAAATATAACAGTTATACACCTTTCAGAAGAAAATTAGTAATTAATGTTAGGTAGCGTTTACAGACTTGATACGTGTGAAGGAATCGAAGAGCCTCCCCAGCAAGCCAATACACCCCAAGCGAATGTTCAAATCGACTATGCACTGCTCCTGGATAAACCATATATGTGGCTCCTATATGTTTTTCAAATGTTCAAAGTCAGATACTAACCTATCTTTAAAAAAAAAAAAAAATAGAAAAACAAAAAAACTATAATCTTGAGCGACGTTTAGCAATAAGGTTGAATTCTACTACAATATTTGGAATGTTTTAGGCATGATAGCACCAGGATACTACAATTTCTTCTAAAACAGATCGACAGGGTAAATGACCACAACGGGTAAATTGAGAGGGTTTAGAAAACGTTCATAAAATTAAGTTTAACCATCACAATAGGCCAAAGAACAATTTCATTTTGTAGTTTATATACAGCTTCAAACTAACCCCAGTTTCTTCTATGTTTTAAGAAGTTTCACCCTAGTGCCTACCATCAGACAACTATAACCAACAACAACAAAACCTTTTTCCAAAAGGCAGATTCGAATGCATGCGTACTTGTAAGCCAGAGTTTTCTATTTAGAGTTATAGTCTGATGTCAACCTGGGAGAAAATAGTAGATATTACTTTCCACTGAAAATGGGAATATATAACAAAGTAATAAATAAATTTTTGATCATCATCACCATCTCCACCTGTATATAGACCTCTGAGATTGAATATTAATTATTGAATTAATTATGGTTGACTTTAAATATCAAATGTTACAATGCGTTATTTACTAATCTAATGTCATTACCTTAAAAGTTGAACCAGGACGACATGAAACTAAGTTAATTAAGGTGGACTTTACATATCAAATGTTACAATGCGTTATTTACCAATGTAATGTCATTACCTTAAAAGTTGAACCAGGACGACATGAAACTATTAAAA
Source organism: Xerophyta viscosa (assembly GCA_002076135.1). Classification (NCBI taxonomy): domain Eukaryota; kingdom Viridiplantae; phylum Streptophyta; class Magnoliopsida; order Pandanales; family Velloziaceae; genus Xerophyta; species Xerophyta viscosa. The sequence continues at coordinate 165,663 of MJHO01000201.1, read as the reverse complement.
ACTTATGAAGAATAAAATGCCACAAACAAAACGACAGGAATAAAAGCACAAATTTAATTTAAATAACTTTCTGAACCATCCATATTAAACAGTATATAGACAATGACATACCAAGCTGCTTTAAGTCCCGCAACCTGACGCATTAACATAATCAAGTTAGTAGAGTTTAAACATCCGTTTAGAAAAATAAAATAACCTTAATTAAAAAACAAGTATTCATAGGCTAGTTATCACCTCTGAAACTGTTCCGTGTCAATAAACTTCAAGCAGAGCTGCAAACATAAGAACATTAGTTGCGAGCAAAATAGATTGACAATATAACTGATCACGAGTTGGTATGTAACCAGAGATTATCAATCCAAGCATGACAAAAGGATTAAAAAAAAAAAGAAAAAAAAAAAAAGAGGAGCGTGACTTAACAATTAACATTTGACTGTCCCTCCAGGGAATTACGTGTCGAGGCTTTCTAAAAGTGATGAATAATGAATTAATGATGATAAAGTCAAAGATACTGTAGGCATCATAGAAACCAATTCCAATGAACCAGAATATTCCCAATCAAAACCATAAGAGTTCAGCAATTATTGTCTAAGGCATGGAATTGAGTACACTCAACACAAACTTCAGATATAAATCACATCCATTCGATCAGCTTCAGCGGAACTCAAAATTTCACGATAGTATCAACCACCAACAAGAAGACCAGATACAAAAAAATAAAAAATGAAAAAAAGGGGAGAAATCTCGTTAATCGTAGGCCAAGGAAGAAAAGACAAATAGCACTTCACTAGTAAGTACCGCAAACCGACCGTAAGATTACTCATTATCGAATATATAGATTACTCATTATCGAAGTTACTTGAATCAAAGAATCAGAGAAGGATAAGAGGCCGAAGAAATGGAGTAAAATAAATGCACAAAACAGTACAAAATCTAATCTAGTAGAACGCAGTACACTAAAATCAAATACAAAACCACAACCGCAGTTAAAGGTCAGCGGATTTAAAATTCACAACCACCACCACAATCTCAACAAATGAAGTTACAAAGGCTGCCAACTCAAGCAAATACAAATTTGAACAGTGGATTGACACCAAAGCCCTGCACCAATCAGTACCAGCAAAAGAAAACAGACCGTAAAATCGAACTCACAAAACACGGTAAACTGAAATCCAGTAGAGGCCAGTAAACTACAAAACCCAAGTGAAATCAACTACAAGGATGAAATTCTGATGGAAGAGCAAGTAAATTGTGTACCGGATCGAGTAGGATGTTGCCATGGACGTTATCGTAGACCTGCTTCAAGTAGCGTCGATCAAGCGCGAACGCGTTAGCGGCGCCGCCGATCCACGGCCGCGCATCTGGCATCGCGACGCCATGGTCTCCATCACAGCACTCACCCATTTACACACACACTCTCTCTCTCTATTATACGTTACTCAGAGAAGAAGAAGAAGAAGAAGAAGAAGAAGAAGAAGAAGAAGAAGAAGACTGAAGAGGGGTGGGGAGAGAGGGGCTATTTATAGGCGGACGACGGGCAGGGAAGGAATGTAGGAATGAGCGGAATGCAATACGGCGTTGGCGTTGGCAGCGAGCGGGATTATTTGATCTTTTTCGCTTCCGCTTCTTTTGGGCTGCCGTTCTACTTGATTATTATATGCTTTCTCCTTTGTGCGTGTGTTTAGTCAATACTAGTTTTTGCACATGAGCACCGTTAGAACTCATATATCCCTATATATAAATACATATATAAATAATAATTAAAAATTTTAACTCTTTATTTTTTTATATTTTAATTTTATACATATAATATTTTTATTTAAATATTATATATTTAATTTAGTAACAGTTATTAGAATAAGAAGAATGTCAAATGACATATATTCGAAAATTGATGTTAAATAGTACATGTATATGATTAAAAAAATTTCTAAAAATAAATTACAAAAAATTATATAATATATAAAATAATTATTTTTATACTAATTTTTAAGATTTATTTAGATCATTTTTATAAATTATTATTTTAATTAAGTATTTATTTGTAATATTAGACCTTTCATATTCTTCAAATAAGTTATATGACTTTATAAATTCGTATCACTTAATACAAATGTCACATGGCATGTTTAGAATAAGAGTAAATGCCGCATGACAAACCAAAAATTATTCAAAATGTTACTTAACATAACGACTTTCATAATCTTGTTTTCTATATATGTATATAAACTAGTTATATATATATATATATATATAAGTGGATGTCATTGCCTCACGTGGTATTATAAATAATTTTGATATATTATAGAATATTTTCTCTTATTCTAAAAATATATATAATATTTATATTGATTGATAGGATTTATAAAGTTATTTAACTTATTTTAAAAAATATAAAAAATTTAAGATGAAAATTAAACAAATATAATAATTTAATTAGAATAATAATTTAATTTATAGAAAAATAATCTATCTACCTACATAAATATTAATATAAAACCAATTATATTGTATATTATGTAAGAATATTTTAAAATAAATTTTAGTCATATTTGAAAAACTTTGATAATATATATGATTAGATATCACCACCAATTTACGTCAAGTCTCCTATATATGTATATATATATATAACTGGCTGATCAAAATCATATGCACATGACTTAAATAATTTGATATATGCCACGTGGCATTTGTTTGTTTTCTTAAAAAATCATATGGTATTTATAATAATTGATAAAGAATTTTAAAAGTCATATAGCTAATTTAAGAATATAAAAGGTTTAAGAAGAAAATTAAATAAAATATAATAATTTAATCAAAATTTATTAATTTATAGAAGAATAATTTGCATACGGTAATGTAAAAGTAATTATATTATATATATTATGTCATAAAAATATTTTTAAATAAAATTAAATTATATTAGATATCACCACTATTTCATGCCATGTTATATATATATTATATATATATATATATATATATATATATATATATATATAACATTTGTTCTTACTTTAAAAGTATGTGACAAATAAATTATCTTTTTAATAAAATTAACTACTAGTTATATAAAATTGAAAGTATGAAAAATTAATAAAAAAAGCAAATTTTGCCATTATCGTTTATATATATGACAAATATTCATGAATCGTATTTATACAAAACTAGTATATTTATATAATTTAAAAAATTTATAATATTGTCTTTATAAATTAAAATATACTGTAATTGTTTATCTAATTAAAATTAAAATTGTTCGTATCATCTTTTAAAATTCTAAACATTAAATTATAGTAAGAGCAACACATGACATAACTAAGTAAATAGGATACCGGCACGAATTCAAGCTCGAGTAATTAAACAAGCCGAGATTGAGCATTGTGTTACTCGGCTCGTTAGGCTCGCGAACCTAAACAAGCTTTTCTATTTTATTCAAATATTTTTATAACAAAATTATTTAAGCGAGTTCGAGTTCGAGCTCGACTCGAGCTTGGTCTAATTCATGTAATCCAGCCGAGCTCGAGTCGAACTCGGCTCGAATCGACTCAAGCTCAGCTCAGTTGATACACTCGAGCGGAGCTCGAGTCGAGTTTGAGCTTTAGATTTATCGAGTCGAGTCGAATTCGAGCTCAGCCTCTGAAGCTCGTCGAGCTCGAATTCGAGCTCGAGCTAAACCAATCGAGCCGAACTTGAACTTAGTGGTACTCGACTCGAACTCGGCTCTTTTTCACCCCTACCCATATATACCATTTGATACGGCCATCGATCTGTTGAGTACTGTCGATACATATAGTTTGATACCGGCACAATATCATATTTTTTTTTAAAAAAACGATACCGATATTTAAATAGATCAAGATTTTCTGTGTGAGCCGAATTTTGGTAAACTCAAATTTCGGTACGTACCGACCGTGCCGGTGGTACTATGCCGACCGTGCCGATATATATTTATTTGTTATTTTTTAAAAAAAATAATAATAATAATAATAAATTAATTAAAAATTTTAAATATATAATTGTTTGACACATATCGTGTCAGTTCGTGCCGTGCCGACAACTACCGGAACTGACACATGCTGTCCGGACTGGCTGTGCCGACCGGCACCGAAAATCATGAAATAGATACTATAAATTTTGAATAAATTCTGCAAATAAAAATATTGTATGAGCTTCCAGAGCACGTTTTGAGCTCTCCCCGATCACTTTGTAGTTCGCGCGAAGTACTTTTTTAGTTCTCCTCGAACACTTTGTTTGGCTCGACTGAATACTACGGTGAAAGTGCTAGTAATACTACACTAGCCATCTAAGAATACTAAACTATCTGTCTAGAACACTTTTGTGTTGCCGAGCGTAGATTTTTTTTTATAAAATTAAAATAATAGAATATGATTTGTATGATATTTTAAAAAGTATTTTATATTTTTCTGCGCATCTGTTTACTTGTCCTAAACATTTAGATAGCTACATAGAAAAATACGTTGAAATAGCTAAGTTGGAACTCCAACATGTAGAAATATGTTTAAACACTTTGTTTTGACAATTAAAAATTATTATTTAAAAAAAAAACAATTAATATAAAAATTAAAAAATTTTGTTATCTTCTGCTCAGGCCACCTTGTGAACTTCTCTAGCAATTAGAAAATAGAAATGAACGAGTAATTTTGGTCCTATCAAAATTCGATAGGAAGGAGCCTCCATATTTGTTATGTTGAAGATATTTCTTTTAAAAAAAAAAATACAAAAGTTACAAAACATAGCAAATACACATTTTTCTATTTTAAATTGGCAAAATATCTTTATTTAGTCCTTAAACTTTACAAAAATATGCCTCTATAATTTTTACCATTAAACTATACCCATTATAACTCTGAACTACGAAAAAACGCCCACGATAACCTTACCTTCAGTTTTTCCGTCCGCCGCCGTTAATTCGCTGACGTGGCAGTTTTTAAATTATTTTTTTAATCAATTTTTAATTTTTTTAATTTTGTGGAGGGACAAATATGTCTTTATATATATTTATTTTTAATCAATTTTTAATTTTTTTAACTTTGTAGAGGGACAAATATTCTTTATATGTATTAAAATTTAATAAAAAATTAATTTAAAACTGCCTATTAAATTTAATGTAAAGGAGAAATACGGTTTATTTATCTGAACTTTGCTTAAACTTACCGTTATAATACTGAACTTTTAAAAGTTCTAACCAAGAAAAAACGTCTGCGATAATTTTACTATCAGTTTTCCATTCGCGTCCGCCAATTTGCCGACGTTATAATATTTAAATTATGTTTAGCTACTCTTTTATTTTGTGAGGGATAAATGACATAAATATCTTCTTAAATTGTGTGAAGTAATATAAATGACAAAAAAATTCTTTAGGACTATTTTTTTTAAAAAAAATTAAAATTTTTTTTTATAGATTTGATAAGATATACAATTTTTATGTTCAAAATTTTTTAAAAAATAAATATTTCTAAATAGATATTTAGAAAATCCAAATATTTAACGATTTTTTTTCACTATTTTTAACACTTATTTAGAAATATTTTGTGAAATACTTTGAATATTAAAATTTTAGACCGCATCAAAATCTAAAATTTTAATACTAGAAACTTTTCGAAAAAACATCTCTAAGGATTTTTTATTATTTGTATCATTTTACATAATTAAGAGGTATTCATGTTACTTATCCCTCATAAAGTATTTAAAAAAAAAAGCTACAGATATTTAAAATTATTAAAAACCTGCCACTCAGTAAATTAACTGATACAAACAAAAAAATTGACAACAAAATTATATGGATATTTTTGTATATGTCAAAAAATTACAAATATTTTTAAAAATGCATAATTATAGCGACATATTTGAGTAAATTTCAGGAAGTAAATCGTATTTTTGTCTAAATGAAAAGATATCAATAGTCATGGTAAAATCCTTTGGAAAGAAGTTATGATATTTTAGGTAATTTAACCTAGAAATTAGTGTTTGTGCTTCACAATTTGTTGTAATTATATATTTATATAAAATATTTCCATATAGTAATAAATCTAATAGCTTGGCCTACGGACTTCTTGTAGAACGTAGCCTACCACATCAAAATTCATTAAAAAATTTGGCCGCCGAAGTCTACTTATTCACGGCATTGGTCATATAGTCAACCGGGCTTTGCAAAAAAATCATACATACAGATTTGGCACAATCAAGATCACACATTACGATAGATATATCTGTAATTTGATTTTTTTGCGGATCACGAAAGAATTATGTGGATCACGAGGTGCGTGTGTGGTGGAGATTGATTGTGTGTGATTTATTGGGGGTGAGTAATTTTTTCCGTTCCAATAAGATGCCGGGTGCTTAACATTCAAGGGTAAAATGGACAATACACATATAAAGCAGTTTGAAAATTGATACTACCGAAAGCCATTACGTGCAAGTCGTTTTTTATTCATAAAACTTCTCCAAAAAACAAAAATATGCCGGTCACGAAAGTACTTTCTTGCACGTGAGAAAGTACACCTAAATATACCAGTTGACATAATATTTTATAAATAAAGGAATAATTGCGAATCACCCCCCCTATTTTGGGATTTCGCAAATCAGCCTCCCGAAACGCGTTTTCGGGGGGCTGATTTGCAAAAAAAAAAAAAGCAAATCAGCTCCGCGTTTTCGGGGGCTGATTTGCGCAAATAAGAGAAACGAGGGGCTGAAACGGCAGAACCCCATAAATAAATTAATAAGAATATAATAAATTAAATTTAGATTAAAAAAAATAATTAATTTCCGTCTATCCAACGTAATATATTCATCAACTCCGAGTCGTGTATTTGATTTTTTTTGAAAAAATATATATTTTTCGTAAACATACACAAAATACCACTCTAATTTATTAGAAAAAAACACGCATTAAATCTAGAGATAGATTGCTCTACAGGACGTTATTAAAAAATAATATAAAACCAAAATAATATATATAAGATACACAAAATAAATGATATCAAAATGCTCTTCGAAAGCAAAATGGTGTGTCTAATCAACAAAAAGATAAAAAACGCCCCAGAATATCTTATAAAAAAAAACCTAAAACAAAAAATAATATAAACAATAAATATAACAAGACCAAAATAATCAAGAGGCGATCCAAAAAACAATAACCGTGAAAGATTATCCCCTTTTTTGATGCTATTAAATGCGTACACTCAGCGGTGGGACTGAGTACGAATATAAAACGATCTGTCGCATCTATGTTCGTTAAGTCCGGTCGAAATAACAAACCAATACGATATGGTGTACCATATGCCAATTATCATGATCACGGTAACTACCATCTCCGCAAAAACAGCTGGCTTAACTATAAAAAGCATAGACAGAAAAAGTGGACAAAAGGTCCTCAAATATAAAAGCCGACCAAACGACTACCCGCCTTATACATAGTGAGGTTATTTTAAAGTCAACCTTATTCGGTGCTGCATAAGGTCAAGTCATTTATGATATTTGGCATTAAGAATGGACAATCATCCTCATTCATATTGATCTAAACCCAAAAAACTTTCTTACAATAAAAATTACTCTTTTTAGTATAACTCGACGGTGCATCAAATGGTTCGAAATTAATGAAAATGAACGGTATGGAGTAAAAGATCGTAAAGTTACGCCATCCAAATATCAAAATTATACGAAAGTCGGTCTATATGGTTCAATTTGCGTGTGATTAACATCAGTTGTTTGTTTTTTCAAATCGAGCTGTAAATCATTTACTTTTGGTAAGTATATATTCTATGCCATTAAGTTTTTGTTAATTTCTGAATCATCCGATGCATCATCAAATTGTAATAAAAATCAATGTTATTCTGAGAATTTTTAGATGATAGATCAATATGAACGGAAGCAATCATCCATTCCTAATGCTAATAATAAAAAAAACCCGACTTTATTCAGCTAGGAAGGTGGGCATGAAAAAAAAGGTATATCTTTTCTTAATTTATCTTTATCCACATATCATTTTTAGACCTTTCCTTCGAGCCTGTATACTTTCTAACTAATATATGTATGTATTGAAGTGATTTCATATGCTATTTTAAAAAGCAAGGCTTTTTTATCGATTTTTTAAAGTTAGCTTTTTGTTTTCGACAGAACACCTTCTAAAAACTTAAGTGGGGTGATCGCAATAAAAATACAAATCTAGATCAGTGGCTGATATGGTATTGCCCCGAGGAGTCGTGAATCTTCGGAGTTAGATGTGACATCCCTCTTTTGCTAGGTGTAGATGTTAGTACTCGAACTAGGAGAAGTGGCTTGCCTTAAGGACGAAGGATCGATCATACATAGTCCGAAGAAAAGGAGGTGATGATATATAGTTTATTTTTATTTTTAATTTAATTTAATTTATTTTTTTTGAGATTATTGTGGTGAAATTTGTAATGCGAGTGTACGTTTTTGTAGGGACCTCAAATCCACGAAATATTTTCAGGCCCAGCCTTGACCGATATTCTGGAATTTGAATATAAACTTTTCATGAACGTGGACTCCTGACACAAAATACAGATAATTTTTCTTTAAAAACTTCGTGGAAGATTTCACTCCACGCGGCCGCGAATCCGGATGGTGACGCTTTTTGAGACGCTCTCTAACTGGTCGAGCTAGCCGCAGTCAGCAATGATATATAGCCTACAAGAGGTCAAAACATGTTTCTTTCTATACCAGCTAGCCAAACAAAGGAAAGGTGATTCAAATGACATTCACAAGATACCATAATATATATATATATATAGAAATAGACTAATCTCCACTCGACAGGAGCTCGGCCCGCTCCTGTCGAGTCCGTAGCCGTTGGATCGTGGTGATCCGACGGCTGAAATCCGACCCGAGCTTTTCAAAAACACGCGCGTGATGTCAGCCGTCGGATCGCCGAGGTGATCCGACGGCTGAAATCGATCCGAGCTCTTACAAAACACGCGCGTGATCCATCTTTCGAGATGCGTGCTCGGCGAAAGTGCCGACGCCGCCTGGCACTTGGTTGTGAGTCGACAGGAGTGAGCCGTGCTCCTGTCGAGTGGAGATTAGCATCTCTCTCTCTTCTCTCTCTCTCTCTGTCTGTATATATATATATATATATTTTATGGAGTCCTCCCTTATGAAATTACATTTTTAAGATTATTCTACAACTTTCACTAAAAATCATAATTTACGATCAAAGGAATAATCTTCTTAGCATATCATATATATATAGTGCTTATGAAAAAAATATTAAAAGGCATGTGGCAGATAAATAAAAAAATAAAACAGAAAATAAGGGAAATATTGAAAAATTTTTAAGTCCCCCTGCTGGATAAAATAATATGTCATTGAGAATTGAACCTACAACATACTCTCTAAACTCTTTAAATTTTGTAACTACTAAACCATTTCTCATTATTATTAGCGAAATTATTAATGGGAGTAATTTTTTATTATTATATCTAAATTCTCAATAAATAAATAAATATATGTGGTTTTCGTATATAGCTCTAAAAATATAAAATAGTAAGTATCTAAGATATTTTTTCTTAATACATATTTTCTAATATTGCAGTATCTAAATATAAAATATGTATATTTATTCTAATATCTTTAATAAGAAAATGCCTAATATATTTTAACAGTAAATCTTAATAGTTATATATATATATATATATATATAATATATATATTATATATAGTGACATTCCTGGATTTTGGACAAAAATGGTCCAATTGAAAAATCTATAGACCTTAGGGCTTAGGCCCATGTACAGGATGGATTGCGAAATTTAATTCCATATTCCTTAATTAGGGGTAGAAATTAGGAATTATAAGTATAAAAGGTTTAGGCTAAGTTATGATGAACCCTACTCAATTATATATTGTATCCGTCTCTATCACTAGAAATTCTTAATGCTCATGATATAATCTGAATTATATACTATATATTAGAATATATAACATATAGATTTTAATGTATAGCACATAATTCTAATTTTATCAGAACCCGATTGCCTCTAAATTGTATTTTTTTTATTTTGTTTTTTTGAGATAACGAGGCGAAACCTATTAATGGATCTCCGCTAATTCGCAGACCACAGTTTTCTACGAACACCAATAGGACCATTTTGGACCCATATGTCAGCAAGAGAGTAAAATTCTGGTCTGACGTCTGCCCCTGGATCAGATATGGAGTGCTGCAAAACGCAGCCGTCAGCTTCCCTATAGCCGCGGTAAACGCGCGGTGCAGGCACATCTCATTTCAGACAGCACTTTTCCGCTTGCGTAAGGTGAGAGTCGAATATAGGTGGTGGGCATGCTTTCTGAGCCGAACCTCACAACCGGCTGACCCAAATGCGGAGTGCGATTGCCTCTGGATTGTAGTGCTTTGCTACTGTTGATATAGCAATAATTCATGCCAAAAGGACCATCATGATTCATGACCACTACCCGCCTAAACATTGACTCTTTGTGGTCTTCTTTATTGAACTGGAAATGGGAATGAAGCGCAGCCACTTATTTCCATAATGGAAAAAAAAAAGTTACTTTTTAGATATATTTATGAAAAAAAAAAAAAATTTAAGATAACGCCATTCCTCTACGACTTATGATTGAACCGGATAATAGACGGTGACAGTAACGCCGGCGTCCATCAACAGGTTTTCCAAGCACTGATTAAACTCCACATATGTTCTTCTCGAACCGATCCTAATTCAATGCTATCGAATTTTCATGACTGATTCATGGAGATCGCATTCGAATGAATTTAGGACAGGTTTAGGAGTGTTCAATACCCGATCGGGTCCGGATCTTGCCATACCAGACCCGATCTAGACCCGGTCCAACCCGAGTTAGTTTGGATCTTGTCGTTTGGGTTGTCGGGTCTTTTTTTATCCGATCCGTTAAATCGTTAAATTTTGGAGTCATAAAATACCTATTTGTAAGTATTTTTTAAAAAATTTGTCAACATTAAAGTTAAAGATCTAATCAAAATCTATAACTTTTATTTGACCTTTTCGCAAAAAATACTCATAAAATTTATTTTCTTATTTTTAGTTTTACGAATCGGAATTTTGAGAGGCCTGTTGGTGGATCCATTGCAGTGCCTAGCAGCGTTCAACTAATATATATATATATACATAAGATCATGATCTCAGCAACTTAGATTCGGACTTGAACTTGAGTCTAGAATTTTGATCCGATCTAACCCGTGAATTCATAGACCTGACCCAAAACCTTCAGATTGATCGGGTCCTCGGATTGGATTATTTTTTAAACACCCATAGCATGCTTTTTTTCCAAGCAGGAAGCAACAAAAGGAAGCGTTTAATACCATTTATAAATGAAAAAAAAAACTACTCACCCCCAATAAACTACACAGTAAACCACACACAACTAATCTTCACCACATATTCGTTTCGTGATCTGCACACTTATCTCGTGATTTCTTCAAATATCAAAATTACAACTATACCCATAGAATTGAAAAATGGAAAGATTTGTACAAGTTATACGTTTCGTCACCATTTTATTATGATATGTGGTCCTGATGTTACCACGTATGCTATATAGTTGATTGTGTAATTTTTTGGGTGAGTATAACAAAACCCTTTATATATATAAGTCGATGCTCTTTTTTTTTTTTTTTTAAAGTTTCGCGAATCAAATTTTTGAGAGACCTATTGGTGGATTCCTTGCAGCACAAGCAGCGTATATATATATATATATATATATATATATATATATATATATATATATATATATAACAGCCTAGGTCCTTATCTCAGAAACTAAGATCCGGACCTGAACTCGAGTATAGAATTTTGACCCAACTTGATCCGTGGATCCGATATACCTGACCATAAACTTTCTCGAAACTGTATGTGTTACAGAAGCATCAACAGTTGTAAAGTGCGCGAGGCTTTGAAGAAGATGAAAAGGGGAAAAGCGTTGGACCTGATAGGATATCTATTGAAGCTTGGAAATACCTGGGTGAAAGAGGTACCATCTGGCTAACAAGATTGTTTAACAAAATCTTGCTGAATAAGAGAATGCCAGATGAATGGAAGAAGAGCATTATTGTACCAATTTATAAGGACAAAGGGGAAACGCAAAGTTGCTCTAATTTTCGTGGCAAGAAACTAATGAGTCATACAATGAAACTCTAGAAGAGAGTAATTTAGAGGAGACTAAGACAACTTGTAGAAGTACTAGTGAACTAGTTTGGTTTCATGTGAGAAAAATCTACCACTGAACCAATCCAACTTCTAAGAAGCACAATGGAGAGTGACTTAGAATCAAAGGATTTTAGATTGAACAGTGTCAAAACTGAGTATATGTAGTACATGTTTAACTCTCGTGGCGCATGTGACATGTACGATTTAAAGATGGAATCAGAAGTAGTCAAAGGAAAGGTGAGCTTTAGGTACATAGGTTCCATTCTGCAGAAAAATGGAGAAATAAACGATGATGTCTGGATCGAGTCCAAGCAAGATGGTATAAGTGAAAATTGGCATATGAAATTCCTTGAGATAAAATATTTTTTCACTAAACTGAAAGGAAAGTTCTATCACACTACAATAAGACCGGCAATATTATATGGTACTGAATGTTGGTTGGTGCACATCTAATGGATGAAGGTGGTGGAGATGAGGATGTTGCGATGGATTTTTGTCACTCTATCGTAGACATAGTCCGAAATAAGGTGATAGGACAAACGTACACTCGACATGGCGTCTATTGAAGATAAGATGAGAGAAATACAACTACAATGGTTTGTCTATAAAGGTGTACTTGCTAGAAAATGTGAAGGGTTTACAAACTCTTAAAAAGAAGAAAATGTAGGCCAAATAAAAGTTCGAGAGAAAGTATCTGATAAGATGTTGTCTATCTAGAACTTAGTGAAGACGTGGTTATAAATCGTGCTGAGAGTGCCGACGAACTCGTATTAGTGACACCGTTGTCTAGGCGAAATAAGATTAGGATTATATATTGTGGTGATGATACTTCTTTTAGTTTTATTTCTCTATATTACCGCTGATTTTTTTTCTATCTATTGCTTGTCTATTTTGTGTATCATTAGTTTTGTTGCGCGTACTTGGGGTTTAATATTTTTACGTACTTTTGTTTATGTGTCTGCTTGAATATTTACTTTAAGGCCGAAGATACTACAGATTAGCCTTCTGTGGGGTATGATTGGGTATATCTTACCCTCTCCATAACCTGCCTAAGCGTAATTGCATTGGATTACTATTGTTGTTGTTGTGTCTCAAAATTTTCTTGAGGCTTCCCCTATCCATGATTATAGGACTATTTCTATCACCTCATTTTTATACCAAGTCTTGTTTCTCTTGTCCTCAAGTAAGCATCAAAGAATCAATGAATTGTTTAACAAATGATTTATTATCTCTGCATCTCATAGAGAAAGAAGTGTCTACTGACGATCTACCTCACAGGGAGGCGGAAAAAGGGTTTTGAAGTCGTCACTTAGATATTCATAGAAATATAGAAAACCGGATAAGACACTTTTTTTAGGCTCATTCGTCGATTATTATGTGTGGGAAAGACAGAACACCTCCACAGCGTCCCTCATAATAAAGGTACTTTTAGTTAAGTGGTTAAGTTATTTAAAATGGATTTATAGTAACTGACTAATTTTTGAACGTTAACCAGTATAAAATTTTTAGAAATTGGATAGTCTCCTCATTTTTGTCTTATATTGATTAACAATATATTTGGATATCATGCAATCAATAATTTTACGTACAATCAGAAATTATTTACAAGGTGTAGGATTTGGGTAGCCTAATCTCCTAACCTTAAAAGTGTTATGTTTTTTTTTTTTTAATTTTGTTGGGGCTCAGTACGTTTCCGTTTTCTCGTAATTGCCCCAAGCATGAATTAATTTTTGAGGCGTGGAATTCGGATAACTATCTCCCTATAATCTCATTTAGAGCTGAAAATCGAAGTAAACATTGATTAATCGTCTAGATAAGTGCCGAAAACTCTATCAAAATCAATTAAACAAGAATTTGGGCCTTAGATGAATTGAGTTGGACCAAAATTGGTTTGGCCCGAGTCGAAATAGTTTAGCCGAGACGCATATAATGCGTCTGGGTGCGGACCATTTGGGCCCGTGACCACCTAGGCCGGTCATAATTAACTGGCCGAGCCGGTTATTTTCTTCGTCGCGAGCAACGAGCTCAGTCAACCGGCCAAGCCGGTTATCTTCTTCGTCGCGAGCAGCGAGCTCACGTCCGAGCTCGCTGCTCGCGTCGGCTATCGTCATGGGTGGTGGCGTCCCGAGATTAACCCACAAAGGATTTTGGACTCTCTCGGATCCATTGGAGATGTTAAAAATTATATTCGGAGCTCCGTTGGGCGTGTTTTCGAGTTTGGGGCTTTCGGTGACGTTTCGGCGATCGTAGACTTTTGCCACTGAAACAGGTGTTCAAGGGGTTTTCAAATGTGCTGAGTTTAATGGTAAAGTCAAAATTTAATTTAGATGATTATACAGTGAGATATGTGATGGTACAATTTTTATCATTTTGTCGACTTCCGTTCTCGCCGGTGGAGAGATCTTAAATCCCCTCGTTTGTTCAGTCAAGTTCTAACATGCCTAGAGGGCTTGTTTAGCCGTCAATGGCGTGGGTTTTCGTTGTTGTTTGAGCTTGATGTAAGGTTTGTGTTTTTGAAGTTTCGGCACCGCCGGGGCGGGCAACGTCCTAGTTTAGTTAGATGGATTTTTAGACGCATAAATATTGTGTTGCAAGAGTAACAAGGAGGTTTATATTTGTATACCTTGAAGTTAAGTTCTTCGGCCATTCGGGTTCAAGCGTGGTGCTGGCGATGGCGATCTTCGCGGGTCGCGCGGTCATGATGTCGTGGTCTCTGGGAGCTTGAGACAATCGTGATGGTGTCGGCGTGGCTTCTCTGCACCTCTTTCCTTTTCTCCCAGCTCTCTCTCTCTCTCTCTCTCTCTCTCTCTCTCTCTCTCTCTCTCAGCTCTCCCTCAGGGATTACCGTATATATACATTTATATGTGTGTTGTAGTATGCGTATATATATTATTGCATATGTGCAAGTCATAAAATGGATCCAATTGAGCTTATCTGATCAGTTGGACTTAATCAGGCCCAACTGGATCTCACCAAACAAACTGAGTTGTGCACATTTAATTGCGCTATGTGGGTTCTAATTGATGTATTTTAATAGACTGATAGTCTAGACAAAATAGAATATCGACATCTTCGAGCCAACTCAAATCGAAAAATTGTGACTCTCAGCTTTTGGAATATGGGACGGCGTCATTTGGAAATTTATTTTTTTGGCCATTACGCAAAATAAGCCGGTTATGACCTGAGTTTTCTTACAATAATCTAAGCAAAATTGGATTTAATTGATGAATTTTGTGCAATGGGCCCTCTTACTTATCAAATTGGAGTTGGTTGATTCAAAAAAAAGGGTTTTGACAAATCAGCCTCCTGAGGCATACTTTTGACAAATCAGGCCACGTATTTCAAACCAGCTACGCTGCCACAATATCAACAAAATCAATGGCTAATTTAGGACTTAAGTTTTAGGAGAATGTTGATTTGTCTAAGTTTTAAAAAGGGGGACTGATTTGTAATTAACGCTCGATCATATCCTCTGTCCTCATGGTTCAATCTATGATTTGTTCGGATAATAAGACCCAGTAATAATAATTTAACGGAATTGCATGCTCGACTACTAATTATAATTTAAATTATGGAAACTAATTTGGAGCACCCTGATAAATAGCATTTCTCTCGTAACATTAAAAAAAAATAATTACTATCTATAAAAAACTTAAACTCGAAGTTCACATGAAGCCCGAACAAATTGCAATGCATTAAAAACTTTTTTTTTTTCTCAAAAGATATCATCTATATTAGAGAATGGTCTCCTATCGATCGACATTTATATCCGAAAGTTACAGAAAACCCGTTTCAAACATGTAAATCTCAAACGTGGGACGAGTTCTGCATCTCAACTTCGGACTTGGCCGGCTCATCCCACGCCGTGGTCCGGTAGTAGCATGCATACAGTAACAGCTGAACCAAGCCAAGCAGTGCACCCATTCCGTTCGGAATCTGCAAAGTTGAGAAGAAATAAAAAGAAAAAAAATTATGAAATTTTTTTATTTTCAAACATAAATATAAAAAAAAAAGTGAAAAAAAGGCGGTATTTTTGAGCTTACGGTTATAAAGAGATCGAATCGGATGAGCGCGTAGATGGTCCAGCAGACTCCATTGAGGAAATTTACAAATGATAGTGTAAAAGGCATGTATTTTACACTCTTTGTTTGGATCACCAGTTTCTGCATTTATGCATAAATCTTCCTTTAGAATTCAGATGTTATTTTACCCAAATTTTTAATCACTAACTCTAAATATATATCTAAGGAAATCTCTAAATCTGGTGGGACTTGAGAGTCATACACCCACATATTTTTAAATTATGGGATTAATTGTGATGGAGTTCCCTTCCATATGATCTCCTGTAGACTGGCTTTAAGAAACATTTTTCGGGCTTTTTTTTTGAAAATAATAATAATAATAAGTTATAAAGTTTTGGTTTTTATTGTGTTTTATGGAAAAAAGATTAAAAAAATCTAATTAGCTGTTGAAGTATAGCTTCAATTTTTAGCACAAAGTAAAATACAGATTATACTTTCGCAGCATATTAGACAATTTTTCACACTTTTAAAAAAAGAAAAGTTGAATTAGAAACTTTTAAAGCATAATTAAATGTACGACTATTTTCATTTTTAATATATAAAAAGTATTTTTTGAAGCCGATCTACCAAAACTTAACGGGATTACGATTTTTTACGTTAAATCCAAAAATTTTCACCTTTGTAAAACTTTTTCTAATAAACTCTTGCTTTGTTTAAATAAATTAGGGTATAAGTCCAAATACTCATGTACATGCATTTTACAGAAAATTTTTAATTCAGAAAATATATTTTATTTTTGGTGTGTTTTACAAATTTGTAATTAAAAATTTTTTAAATTATTTCTGAATATATTATAAGAGACTCTTAAATTTTTCAACCAGTAAAGAGATGTATTTTCTGAAGAAACATTTAATATAAAAAAGTCATAGAACCCACCAAAACTTTTTTTCTATATATTCAAAATTTCTTATAAAATTTTTATATAGAGATAATAAAAGGCATTCTTGTTACTGCATATAATCAGATGGTAGAAAGAGAGAAGGGGGATGATTTTGGCTCTTTTTTTTTTTTTTTTTTTTTTTTGAGAAAAAGAGAGTGAGGGGATGATGCATACCATGACAGAGAGAGGGGAGGCATACATGCACGTCCCGAAGATGACGCAGAGGACGCCGACCATGAGCGATCTCTTCTCATGCGTGTGCGCCGTGCTGAGCACCACCACCGCAACCGCCGCCACGAACGCTAACTCCGCCGCCAAGATCATCAATATCTTCATCTGCAAAAGCACATATAAAGTTAACCACAACTTATTTCTTGTGATGCTATTTCATTTTACTATTTTCTTTTTTCTTATTGAAGTAATATTTGGTCACCGACACACCGTTAAGTATCTGCACATATATATCAACAGTAATATTTAAAAATCCGGAAAAAATATCTATTTGTATTGTAACGGATGGGGCTCGAACTCGTGGCTACCGGTTTTACGTCCAAAAACAAACACCACCCTAAATGAGTACGTAGCTTCTTATCTTCTGCATGAGAGATAATCCATCAAATGAAGACTATGTGCAAGAGAAGAGAGATATTTTCTTTAGCATAATGCTACAAAGTCCTAACGCTTTAGTCCGAAAATCTGCCCAAATGCATTTTTTTCTCTTGCCTGGAGATAGGTAAATTATAAATTTGTAATTTACAGATCCTAAGGTAAAAAAAAAATCCGATCGGACATATTTACGGACGTCTTATAGCTACAAAGTCTTTGCTGGTTACAAATACTTTGGAGCCTCAAAATTTATTTAAAAACATTTTATAATTTTTTTTTAATACAAACGTTGTAGAGCACGTAAAGATCTTTTTTTTTTCCGTGCTCATAATTAGTTCACTTCGTGAGACTGTCTCAACGTGTAAATTAACGGGTAGTACCATATATGTTGTATCATCTACGAAATTGTAGTATTTCGACCTGAACGTACCCGCATCACTAGTTATAAATTTTTCATAGTCATGATGGTGATACTTATTAGATTCAACCCTAGGATCTCTGCCTATGAGCCAAAAGCCCCGGTGGGCGCCGTTGATATTGCACTTACTCGAAGCTTTTTGGGAGAGTACATAAGGAAGAGGAGGAGGTAAACTGATTCGAAGACAACGCCAGTGCCATTGATGGTGACGACGAGGATGGAGTTCGGGTGGACGAAGGGGAGTCCGTAGAACACCCAGAGTATGCAGTTGAGAAGCGTCGCCAAATAGGGGATCGGCGAGAACTGCTCCACCGCCTTCTTCTTCACAATGGTTATGAATGTAGGTCTGCAGAAATTATCATTTTTTATATATACCACTGAATAATAATATATATTTTCAATGGAGAAAAAAAAAAGGAAAAAAAAAATGTTGCATGCTCACAATGGAGAGAGAAACAGGCCGAACGATATTACATTTCCTGCAAGAGATCAACATCACCACTTTATAATAAGCATATATTGCACCATATTTATATATATATATATATATATATATATATATTGATAAAAGCTAAAAGAATAGAGAAATTGTTGAACAAAATACCTATAATTCCAACAATATTGCGGATTTCGTCGGGGGTCATCTTGGCTAGCTCTACGAATTTATTTCTATGTATTCCGAGGAGGGGGTCTTTCTGATGTTCACTCTCCTCCTCTCTGTCTCCCTCTCTGTCTCTCTTCCTCTCTATGTATATATATATAGTCATGCATAGATGAAGATATACTTTAACAACTTCTATCTTAATTTGGTGGTCCACGGTGGGCGCCACCTCAGGGTTTGGAAGACTGGTGGTTGCGATAAGGACGTTCCGATCTAGATGGGCTTTTCCCGAAGAAAATAAATTTTAAAAAAAAAGTTTTTTTTTTTTTTTCTTTTTTTGGGTATGTTAATCCTATTTTTGGCAGTGGCCATTGCATGGCCTTCCCTAGCTTCATTATTAGATTAAGGTCTCGTTCAAACAGGTGGATATCTAAATTTGGTTTGTGACAACTTAGTTTGCATGCTTATTATATTTTTTGAGATTAACTCGAGAAAATTCACGTATTTGTCGGGGGCAATATTTTTCGACCTATAAGACAGATAAATTGTCGGGTGACACTCCTGCTCCGGCTTCGACCGTGTGTTTGCATGCGCACGGATTGTGAATAATGAACTCAAATAGCACGGCACTGTGAGCGGTGAACAGAAAGTGAGCCATGAATGTCACGTTGGATCACAACGGATTAACATCGGTTAGATCCGTCTACCCTTTCTCAAGATAAATAAATAACTAAATGTTCAGTATAAATAGCACATAATAATTTTCGTTTAGAGTTTCGACATCTGATGGATCCTTTTTTTTGGAAAAAAAAATACGTCGCATTCATCAAAATGAAAACTCTACATCAGCTGCGGCTGACATAGAGGTCAAATTATGTTGAAAGTAGCAGTATATCGAACACCTCAAAACGATCTAAAAAATAGAGAATTAAAATAACTAAAATAGAATAAAACATAAATCAGAACACTAGAATTTTACGGAGTTTAGAGATAAAACTATTACGTCTACAGACGAGGAAGAAAAAAGATTTACTATTAATCGGAGAGTACAGAAACAGTGGTGAACACAAAAAGGATAAAACCCTAATCATCGAAATTATAAAGCTCTGTACTTCAAAAAAACATTATAGCCACATTTTTATATCACATAGAAATTCTAATGGACTAATATGGGATCATACCGTGGGGGCTCAGTCCATGCACGCCCTAGAGGTCAGTAGTGGGCTTCGGTTTCGGATCTAACGGCCCAATTCCCTGCTACCACCACAGACTCAGAAAAAATCTCCCATATATATATATATATATATATAACTTAATTTGGGCCAGCGCAGGACATAAATCGGATTGCAAAGAAATTCAAGATATAATCTATATATATATATATATATATTATAGACTCGGTATCAAAATAGTTGAGCGCCATATGGCACTTCTTATAATTCACAATATGCCACATGGCGTCTCTATCATCTTACCATTTGACATGTGTCACTTAAATATAATAAATATGTAATTAATCACATATTTAATGAGAGTTTGAATTCAATGCATATTAATGTATATAATAATTTATAAATATAAAAAACTAAATATAATTTATAATATTTAATTTTATATATAAAAGATAAATTATAATAATTTTAGAAGAATGAAAAGTCATTATCAAATCTTAATAATCTATATATAATTATATACAATATATATAAATGGGTGATCAAAGTCGTAACTTTTAGTATGTAATGAGAAATTTTAATATATATATATAACCACCATTTCATGTCATTCAAATAATTTTATTATTTTATATATACTATATGATAATTATTTTGTTCTAATAATATAACAAATAAAATATAATATTTTAATAAAAATAATTATTAATTTATATATTAAAATATAAAAAGTTATTAATATTATTATTTTATATTGGTGACTAGCAACCGTGCGGGTTCAAAACTAGTTCAAAATAAATACAATGACAAGGTACAATCAAAACCAATTACATGGAACCAAGAAAATCTAACCAACTGCTAAAATATTCACCCAAACCGAACAGAAGCAGATATAAATAAATACGTAAGGACCTAGTTAGAAGAAAAATTGAAACGATGAGTTTACGCCTACTTTCTCTTTTTTTTTTTTTTTTTTTTTTTTTTTTTTTTTTTTTTTTTTTTTTTTTATTAAGCTTGACCACCGAGTTCGATTTCTATTCTACATCTCAATCAGATTACTAAAAAATAAATGGTAGATCATTCCAGTACAGACACAAATCCACCGGATAGATACAAGTCGGACGAAAAAAAAGTAGGTGAACAAATACTCGTCTAGCCGAGGGGAGAACATATAGTGGCAAACGCAGAATTTCAGTCTAGAGAGGCAAGTAGAAACGACGACTGATATATTATTATTAGAAAAATACTTATTGGTCATAAAGTCTTTAAAATTTAAAATCTATTAAAATTTAAAAATAAGAAAGTCTAAAAAAAAAAAAGAACAAGAAGTAAATGTAGTCGTAGATATCCAAATACAAGTTTATGGTAACTAACATACCTATCTTTTTTTTATTGTAAAGAATCTAAATACAAAGTATATATAAAAATTTACCAAAAATTAGACTCCCTAGTCCCCATGTAGGTCCGCCCTTATTATTTTTCTCAATCTCGACTTGAAAAGAATAAATAAATAAATAGGGAGTGAATAAAAAAAATGAACGATATGAGCCCAAAAATTTCCCAAATTACAAAACACAAACCAAATTAGTGCAGTAACATTTTTTTCAGCCAGTAGAGAATTTTCGTGCAACAAGTTTGGTTCCACGTTCAAAAATAAAAGAGTTTGTTGAAACATGTAGAGATGCAAACCGTGCGGGGCGGGGCCCGCACGGTAATAGATGCGGGGCGGGCCGGCTCGGCCCGCCCCCTTGGTTATGCCGGCTCGGCTCGGCCGGCGGCCCCACCGAGCCGAGCCAGCTTAGATTAAAAAAAAAAAAAAGAAAATGCGTGCGGACTGCCCGCGGGTCGCGGGCTGGTTTTGCCAGCCCGGCTCGCACTGCCAGCGAGGCGGGCCGGCCTGCGGCCCGCACGGCCGGTCGCGCTGTACGGGCCGCGGGCTATTTTTGCAACACTAGAAACATGCCAATTAAGCCCTGATTTTAAAAATTTATAAAATGACTCTAAAATATGTATATATAAATAATTGATATGTTGTATATATATATTTTTTTCAAAATATATTTTAAAAATAATATTTTGAGATTTTAAAATTTGTATTCTCCAGTAAGGACTCGTCGCCTTAAAATATTTTTAGAAAAATTATAAATTTAAAAATTATAGGCACTTCAAACCTGTTTTTTTTTGTATTAAAGTTTTTTAAGAAAATAATTATGTACGCTTTATGTACGCTTTTGCTCGATTTACTAATTATCGAAAAAAAAGTATAAATTTATTTGGAATGACGCTACAAAATAGAGGCTAATATGATTATTCAGGCGCTAGAGTTTGGAAATGAGAGTTTAAAACAACAGCAAGATAAACATATAAAGTAAACTTCAATCTTCTAAAGTGGATATATAAAAGATGTAGACAGTTTGTCCTCCTTTATCTCTATAAAATGATATGGACATTCGCACTTGAGTCCGAAAGACTATGACTTCAGCGACGGCTCACAACTCGGGGTCGCCAGAAAATGCATTCCAAACAACCATACACGCATGCGGAAGCTTTACAAAATAATGCATGATTTTCAAATATGAATCACTATAAGTATTTTATCTCAAATCAAATATTTTTTAGCTAATATTCTAGACTCAAGGGTATGTGGTGAGCTTCCGCGAAGGAGGTAGTTCTCACCATACGACCCGACATGTTTTGCTAACGATTCAAATGTATCAATCTCCCTAACTAACACTCAAAAAATTTAAAACAATCTAAAGTCTATAATAATTTTCCGGTCTAAAAATATTTTGGAAAAGATATGCAAAAATAATATTTTTCTCAAACTTTTGGAAGTGTCACGTATATTAAATATATTTCTTTTAAATTTCCAAAAGCTTAAGATCCATATTTAAAACCATTTAAATCGATTTTGAAAAATATTATTTCCAGAGGACTTTTCAGTCGAGCAAACGAAATTATCAGTCGACCGCTAGTTCATACGAATACAGAACATAGGTTAACCTGTATTTTAGGTCGACCGCTTAATACTTTCAATCAAGGAAAGTTCAGAAACCTACACAAATTGAGGGCATTTTTGTCATTTCGCATGGTAAGGAAGGACAAAAATACCAAATCCAATTAGGAGACATAAAAATACCAAATCTAATTTAACAAGGTACAAAAACATAAAAGGCCCATATCACAATATAAAACTTTTTATATCTATTTATCTGTTTTTTTTTTTACGTTGAGAATTACATCCATGCAACCTAGTCTTGGATAAAAAGTTGTCGCAAAAAGCAACCATTTATTGAGAAAAATACAGCACCACAATAAGAAGTTGCCTTGACATATCTGAACGCAGCCTAAATGACGAAAAATGGACCCAATTAAATGGCGACCTTGTTGCCCGATGTTCTTTCGGCTTCTCACACCTCTTGCACGTATTAAATGATTCCTCTATCGGTTTCTTTGGCCAACCAAAATAAAATGGTATGCCGTTTTATCTTCCACCATTATTAGAGATGTCAGCTGTGCGGACCGGGTTGGACCAACCCGCCCCGCAAGTAGCGGGACGGTGACTTGCTACTTGTATGACTCCATTTTGATTATCAAAAAAAATATAATTAATATTTTATTTTGATAAAAATAACTAGTATACCGAAAAATAAACTATTAGATAGTAGATAACTATAATGTATACTTTAAAAATATTGAATTGAGAAATTAGAATAAGAGTTGAGAATTGAGAAGTTGTGTGCAAGATGGAGTCATAGTGTTAATATTAAAATGCCAAAATAATAATATTGAAATGCTAAATTTTTTTAAAATGATATGTCAATTCTTATAATTATTATATTATAATTATGTTTACTGTATCCGGATATAATCATCCTTGACAAACAAACATGTGTTTTATATTTAAATTACTCTCAAACAAATATACATTTTATTTTTCTTTCTTTCTTTTTTTTTATTTTGTTTATGTGTTTTAATAATTACAGAACACTGGATTGTCTTGTTTTAATTCATTAGTATTTTTTTTTAATTAGACCCAAGTAATAATTTTTATGGCGGTGTCTTAACTGGCCGTCATTTGGTGCTGGTTTGAAGCTGCGCACCATCTTATGCTAATAAAATGCGTCAATCTCTGAGCTTATCTTCTCCCTTCTCTACTAATTTTTTTTTTTTTTTAAATTTTTTCCGATACTATACAATAATAATCCAAGCTCAAAATGAGAATAATACTTACTCTTATATTTTTGAAGTAACACTTGTAGTTATTTCTGATCCAAATGTTGCCTACAAGATAATATGAGCGGGCTCGATCAAGTTCAATTTTGGGCTTGCTTAAGTTAAAAAAAACTAAGACAACTTCGGTTCAATTACTTCGCTACTCAGAATTAAACACTAATGAGCCCCCTATGATCGATCCATCAATCGATCTTTATGGCTGCATCTATCAATTGTGTCCATTCAATCCAATAATCGATATTAATTGGGTTGGTGAGGCTTGTACGTATCTCCCACAAGCTGTACACTCCGATAGCAAGGTGTTTGCGGTGTTCGCAGGTGTTTGCAGGTATTCGCTGATATGTCCTACTATTAATTTTATACTTGTTAGAAAGCTATTTGAGTCCTCTTTCAAATGGGACTAGTTTCATCTCATTTGGAGCTCTCTACTAAAAGTTATACCAAAAATACCGAGTTGCTGTCTAATACCGTAGCAGCTTGACATTAGTTCGGTATTTTTTACATAACTTTTCGTATTTATCTCCAACTGCTGTGAAACTAGTTCCATTGGAAAGATAACTTAAATATCTTTCAAACGAGACTAATTTTGTCTCATTTAGAGTTTTCTACAAAAAGTTATGTTGAAACGCGTTCGCAAGTGTTCACAGGTGTTTGCGGGTGCTCGCGGTTGTTCGTAGATGTTCGTGGGTGTTCGCAGGCGGTCGCCGGCATGTTCTAGAATTCATTTTATATTTTTTGGAAAGCTCTTTGAGTCCTCTTTCAAATGGGATCAGTTTCATCTCATTTAGAGCTATATACGAAAAGTTATACTAAAAATACCGAAACGCTGTCAAATACCGTAGCAGCTTGATGCTGATTCGGTATTTTTTACATAACTTCTCGTACAGAGCTCTAAATGCAGTGACATTGGTACCATTGGAAAGATAATTCAAATATCTTTCCAATGGGACTGATGTTAGCTCATTTGGAGTAGTATACAAAAATTTATGTAGAAAAGCGTTCGCAAGTGTTTGCAGGTGTTCGCGGGTGTTCGCGGGTGTTCGTAGGTGTTCGCGGGTGTTCGCAGGCGTTCTCCAGCATGTTCTAGTATTCATTTTATACTTTTTGGAAAGCGCTTTGAGTCCTCTTTCAAATGGGACCAGTTTCATCTCATTTGGAGCTATATACGAAATGTTATACTAAAACTACCGAAACGCTGTCAAATACCGTAGCAGCTTGATGCTGATTCGGTATCTTTTACATAACTTCTCGTACAGAGCTCTAAATGCAGTGAAATTTGTCCCATTGGAAAGACAATTCAAATATCTTTCCAAAGGAACTGATGTTAGCTCATTTGGAGTACTATCCAAAACGTTATGTAGAAAAGCGTTCGCAAGTGTTCGCAGGTGTTCGCGGGTGTTTGCAGGAGTTCGCAGGTGTTCGCAGGCGTTCGCCGGCATGTCCTAGTATTCATTTTATATTTTTTGGAAATCTATTTGAGTCCTCTTTCAAATGGGACCCGTTTCATCTCATTTGGAGCTATATACGAAAAGTTATACTAAAACTACCGAAACGCTGTCAAATACCGTAGCAGCTTGACGCTGATTCGGTATCTTTTACATAACTTCTCGTACAGAGCTCTAAATGCAGTGAAATTCATCCCATTGGAAAGATAATTCAAATATATTTCCAACAGGACTGATGCTAGCTCATCTGGAGTAGTATACAAAAAGTTATGTAGAAAAGCGTTCGCAAGTGTTCGCGGGTGTTCGCGAGTGTTTGTAGGAGTTCGCGGGTGTTCGCAGGCGGTCGCCGGCATGTTCTAGTATTCATTTTATACTTTTAGGAAAGATCTTTGAGTCCTCTTTCAAATAGGATCAGTTTCATCTCATTTGGAGGTATATACGAAAAGTTATACTAAAAATACCGAAACGCTGTCAAATACCGTAGCAGCTTGATGCTGATTCGGTATTTTTTACATAACTTCTCGTACAGAGCTCTAAATGCTGTGACATTTGTCCCATTGGAAAGATAATTCAAATAACTTTCCAACGGGACTGATGTTAGCTCATTTGGAGTAGTATACAAAAATTTATGTAGAAAAGCGTTCGCAAGTGTTTGCAGGTGTTCGCGGGTGTTCACGGGTGTTCGTAGGTGTTCGCGGGTGTTTGCAGGCGTTCTTCGGCATGTCCTAATATTTATTTTATACTTTTTTGAAATATCTTTGAGTCCTCTTTCAAATGGGACCAGTTTCATCTCATTTGGAGCTATATACGATAAGTTATACTAAAACTACCGAAACGCTGTCAAATACCGTAGCAGCTTGACGCTGATTCGGTATCTTTTACATAACTTCTCGTACAGAGCTCTAAATGCAGTGAAATTCATCCCATTAGAAAGATAATTCCAATATCCTTCCAAAGGGACTGATTTTAGCTCATTTGGAGTAGTATGCAAAAAGTTATGTAGAAAAGCGTTCGCAAGTGTTCGCAGGTGTTCGCGGGTGTTCACGGGTATTTGTAGGTGTTCGCGGGTGTTCGCAGGCGTTCGCCGGCATGTCCTACTATTTATTTTATATTTTTTGAAAATATATTTGAGTCCTCTTTCAAATGGGACCAGTTTCATCTCATTTGGAGCTATATACGAAAAGTTATACTAAAAATACCGAAACGCCGTCAAATACCGTAGCAGCTTGACGCTGATTCGGTATCTTTTACATAACTTCTCGAACATAGCTCTAAATGCAGCGAAATTGGTCCCATGGGAAATATAATTCAAATATCTTTCCAACGGGACAGATGTTAGCTCATTTAGAGTTGTATACAAAAAGTTACGTAGAAAAGTGTTCGCGGGTGTTTGCGGATGTTCGTAGGTGTTCGCGGGTGTTTGCAAGCGTTCACCGGCATGTTCTAATATTTATTTTATACTTGTGGGAAAGCACTTTGAGTCCTCTTTGAAATGGGACCAGTTTCATCTCATTTGGAGCTATATACGAAAAGTTATACTAAAAATACCGAAACGCTATCAAATACCGTAGCAGCTTGATGCTGATTCGGTATGTTTGACATAACTTCTCGTACACAGCTCAAAATGCCGTGAATTTGGATCCATTGGAAAGATAATTCAAATATCATTCCAACAGGACTAATTACAGCTTATTTGGAGTATTATATAAAAAGTTATGTAGAAAAGCGTTCGCAAGTGTTCGTGGGTGTTCGCGGGTGTTCGCAGGTGTTCGCGGGTGTTCGCAGGCGTTCGCCAGCATGTCCTAGTAATCATTTTATACTTGTTGGAAATCTCTTTGAGTATTCTTTCAAATGGGCCCAGTTTCATCTCTTTTGGAGCTATATACAAAAGGTTATACTAAAAATACCGAAACGCTATCAAATACCGTAGCAGCTTGACGCTGATTCGGTATTTTTGACATAACGTCTCGTACAGAGCTCTAAATACGGTGAAATGAGTCCCATTGGAAAGATAATTCAAATATCTTTCCAACGGGACTGATTTCAGCTCATTTAGAGTAGTACTAAAAAAGTTATGATCGAAAAACTAAGATAAGGATATTTTTGTCATTTTTCAGCGTAAAGGGGCGCGATTTGGCCAAAATTAATTAGGGGGGCGCTGTTCGCCAATAACCAATTAAGGGGGGCCCGATTTACCAAAAATGCCTATATTAATCGAAGTTAATTAAAACACAGCGGAAAAAGATTAAATTTTACATTTTGATAGAACGATAAACTATACATAAGCCAGGTAGAACGATACATCAAACATGTTAAACCATTACATCACATTCTACTAAAGTGCCAACCAAGTATAATCATACTCATATACTATTCATAGTAGAACAATCGTAAATCCACATGCTTAATCACATAAATCATGCTAATCAACAATACAACCATGTAATGGCATATCACAAACATCCATGAGTATTTCATATCCATGTCAAAACCCAACATGATACATACTCCCATACAAATACCATAAGTCACATAAAAAGCATGACCAACACATGTAAAGTATAAATCCAATGCTACAACAAACAGAGCAAACATCGCTCACATACTGATCCAGACTTGGTCTCAAGGCTGATTTAATCCGGAGAAACAAGTAGGATGAATATTGGATCTAGGGAAGCCAAAGGGTGGCCGGCCATGGCTATGGCTCTTGGCCGTGTTCCATGCAACTACGGACTTAGGAGAGAAGAGAGACAAAGTATTTTGGTGGGAAAGGGGATTCCTCCCTGATTTTTCTCATTTGTATTTATAGACAAATCGAAATACATTTACTGTAGTACATTAACTATTGCTAATTAACTACAATTAATGATGCATTGAATTTCTGGTGAGGGTTCCAACGGCTCTTTGTCCAGGTTCATTGAACCGACTGTTCATCTTCCGCGCTTGACTCTTGGTCCTCCACGCCCGACCTTTCGTCTTCCGTGCCTGACCTCCTCTAGTCTTCCACGCGCCTGCGAACTGGTTCAGTCTCGGCTGTGCTACCTCGGTCTCGGTCGCGCCAACCTCGGTCTCGGCCTTGGCCACCTCGGTCTCGGCCTTGCCCACCTCGGTCTCGGCCGCACCTGCTTCGGTCTCGGTCATGCCTGCCAGGGTCTTGGCTCTGCCGGCCTCAGTCTCAGTCACGCCTGCCTCGGTCTCGGTCATGCCTGCCTCGGTCTTGGCTCTGCCGGCCTCAGTCTCGGTCACGCCTGCCTTGGTCTTGGCTCTGCCGGCCTCAGTCTCGGTCATGCCCACCTTGGTCTCGGCCTTGTCCACCTCGGTCTCGGCCTCGGTCTCAGTCTTGCCCACCTCGATATTAGTCCTGCCGACCTCGGTCTACATCGGTCCTTCTTGTACCAAGATCCACCTGGATCAAACCTCCCCCCTTTAGGACCCATTGCTCCGCAATGGCTTCAAAATTTTGCCCGGCTCCACACCGTGCTTGAGCTTGTGATGCTCCTTCGTTTCTAACCTTGCATGTGCTTGCCGTTGGCCTTGTTTGCGCTTTAGACCCTTGTGTTTACTGGGCTTCGCCGTGCCTTTGGGGTGCTTGGGCTCTCGGGTGCTCGTGGTGCCTGTGGCTACTCACGTCCCATCTTGTCCTCTTGCTTTCCTCTTGGCTTTGGTCTTGCTCCTAGCTCCACACTCTTGCCTTCCACGCGTCTCGGCCATACGTGCATGCTCGTGCTACTAGTTTGGTTTCCTCTTGGCCCACTTGCTCTTGGCTCTGGTTTGATGGTGCTTAGTTGTGTTTGGCCCCGCTGCGCTCTTGATTGCTCCCGGCTTCAAGACCCTTGAATGCCTCGGCCTCTCTTTGCTCCAGCTGCTCTCAACTTCTCACTCACCATCGATTGCTCGTGCGCCCTCCCTGCGGTGATCCACGCGCATACACAATGCGTCGTCCTTCACGGCTGCCTCGCGCCGAGTCTTCTCATGCTTTTGCACCAGCGCTTATGCGCGTACGCCTCTTTGCGCTCCTCGTGCCTTTTAGTCATACGCCAAAACTCGCCTCGTGCTTATGCAATCTCGACTGCCTTGCCGCCCACCATGTGCCTGTAAGTCCTGACGTCGTGGCCCTGTTGATCTCACTCCGGATCTAACCTCGCCCGATCAAATCCACTCACGTGCCTTGCATTAGACTCGCTTCAGCACTTGTTGCTATAGCACTTTCGCACCTGTGCTTGTTTGCGTATGCATTCGTTTCGGCCATGCTCTTACACGACCTTTTCTTGGACTTCGCTCTTGGATGCTTACGGTCTTGCTGTGCCCTTCGTAATGCATCTCCTTGGCTGGTCCCTCTGTGTCCTCGCGTGGCCTTGTGGACTTAGGGAAATCTTGCGCCCGCGTGTCTAACTTGCACTTCTTGGCTCAGCCACCCCTTGGTCGCTCGCTTGCCCTTGCGTCGTGCATGCACGTCTCGGCCTCATCCCCGCGCTTGTGTCTTGCCCCGTCTGGATCCCATGGGCCATCCCAATATATCGGTAGGTTCCATGCACCTCCCGAAATCCCCATGCCCGCGGAATGAGCCTTTGGCGCTCGGTCTGGTGGATCCTCCTTTCCGATGATGATCTTCTCTTCTTCTTCCTTTCTGCAGCTGCCCCTTAGCGTCCTCATCCTAAGCTCTGATACCACTTGATCCAGACTTGGTCTCAAGGCTTATTTAACCCAGAAAAATAAGTAGGGTGAATATTGGATCTAGGGAGGCCAAGGGTGGCCGGCCTTGGCTATGGCGCTTGGCCGTGTTCCATGCAACTACGGACTTAGGAGAAAAGAAAGACAAAGTATGTTGGTGGGAAAGGGGATTCCTCCCTGATTTTTCTCATTTGTATTTATAGACAAATCGAAATACATTTACTGTAGTACATTAACTATTGCTAATTAACTACAATTAATGATGCATTGAATTCCTGGTGAGGGTTCCAACGGCTCTTTGTCCAGGTTCATTGAACCGACTGTTCATCTTCCGCGCTTGACTCTTGGTCCTCCACGCCCGACCTTTCGTCTTCCGTGCCTGACCTCCTCTAGTCTTCCACGCGCCTGCGAATTGGTTCGGTCTCGGCTGTGCTACCTCGGTCTCGGTCGCGCCCACCTCGGTCTCGGCCTTGGCCACCTCGGTCTCGGCCGCACCTGCCTCGGTCTCGGTCATGCCTGCCAGGCTCGGTCTCGGTCATGCCTGCCTCGGTCTTGGCTCTGCCGGCCTTAGTCTCGGTCACGCCTGCCTCAGCCTCGGTCATGCCCACCTCGGTCTCAGCCTTGCCCACCTAGGTATTGGTCTTGCCGACCTCGGTATTGGTCCTGCCGACCTCGGTCTGCATCGGTCCTTCTTGTACCGAGATCCACCTGGATCACATACCCACATGTCAGTATATCACGAGTATAACCATGGAACCCACCTACGTACTCAACCAGATAAGATTAACAAGCGCACATTCCAGCCTGTCCTATACTTAGGGTAATAACAGTCACACGGTCACATACCCACCAGAACAAGAAATAAATAAGCCTAATTATGGCCATACAACATTACTCCTACTACATCTATAGTAATCTTGAGTAAACCGTCCAAGTGTTATCGCCTAACACTTATCGAAACATCTACCACATGCATAACTAGAGTAAACCACTCAAATACATTGCAAGGTAGATTAAAGTATAAACCATGTTATCACACAAGTAATCCTGCCAAGAATATCACCTAGGTCACACACCTTGATATTCAACCAAGCAAACCTATACCTATAACATGCTCCCTATGCACCGGGAATCATATCATATTCCGACACTCCTATCGCATGTATTTCTAGAACACCCGTTCGCGTACAAGTCTAGGCAATGTCAACATCATGTATAAAATAGCATTCGTAAACCCGGCCAAGAGCATAATCGAGCACAAAGCCCTAGTGCTCAACCCGACGGCAAACAACATACCTAGCAAGCTAATCAAACCACACGGAATATACCGAGACATCCAATCAAGATTTACAAGCACACATATAACACCACATGTTTTACCCAACATGTCCTATATGATTCCCGCTTGTAGATCTTAAAAATAACCGTCCCAACCCCCATGCAAACGAGGACAAGCATACTAATACAAACGGTAGGACCCATTCACAGACCGACTATAAAGGCTAGTCACGCGTTCGACACAGGTCTAATGTCGCAGCAACATATCTACCCCAAGTACAACCAGCGCAGGCGGCGCCCTCACACACTAGGTAGAGCAAAGTATAAACCATGTTACCATCCACTCATCCCTCATAGAGTATAAATCTGGCAATCATGCCCCCTATACTCACTCAGGTGACGAAAATACTGATAACATATAGTACGAAATACACGCAAGTCAAACCCACCAATCAACAGGTGTCACATCTATCTAGATGTCCCAACTAAACATGTTATAATTATAGGCAACTACTACTAAGGTACTAACCTAGCGAACACGCTACAATACCCGACCAAATAGGTTATCCTGCCAACAACATGCTAATTATTCATACAATGTTATGCTAATATTCAAAATATAACAAGCATAACATAAAACAACACATATAAGTGAGACCGTGGGATCCACTTACCGGTCGTCTCGGTCCTACCGACCCGAGACCCGACGAACGGCGAAAACTCTCGGAGCAACCGAAATCACCTTGCCAAAGCGTCCACGAGCTCGAGGCAGGATGATGGAGCGGCTTAGATCGCCTGAGCTCCTCGCCGGAGGCGGCCGGACGGCGGCAACAGCGACTAAATCAGCGGCGATCGGAAGAGGCAGTGACGACCAGCACCTCTAACACGTCCGGAGAGGCGGCGGTGAAGCGACGACGGCGCGGAGACTCACGGCGGACGGCAAGACAGCGGCGGCCGGAGCTAGGGTTCCACGATCGCGAGCTCGAAACGGAGAGAGAGAAATGGCGAGCAGCCAAGGAGGAGGAGGAGAAACGGCGACGGCAGCGCACGCACGCCGGCGAGATGGTCGGCGGCGATCTGCGGGCGGCGGGCAGCACGGTCGAGCGCGGAGTCGCGAGAGAGAGAGAGAGCGTCGAGAGAGAGAGATGCGAGAAAGAGCGATGGGTGCAGTCGGTCGCGACGGGCTTGAGCCAAATGGCTCGCCCGCGCGTCCGCGCGCTCCTGGGCTCGGCCAGGCCGAGCCAACTTGGCTCGGTCCGCCGAGTCCAGCCCAAACTGGGCCCAATCCGGCCCAAAACCTTTGATTTCGATCCAAATCAAATTCCGAATCAAATCAAAGACAAATCAAGCAACCAAGAATCAATCAAAACCCTCGATTGATCTAAAATTAATCCGATAATACCTAACCGGTAATCGAGACCTTACAGAAAATCCATTAACTTTTTATTTTACAATTTCAGACCCTCACGAATTTGCAAAACCTCACACCACCAAAACTGTTTTGGCAAATTCAACCCATGTATGTACAAAAATTCGATTTTTGCGATCGCGTCTCATTTTGTGTATGACCCATTAGGTTCAGTAGCACGCCAGTAGTGAATAAATAGTTAATTCGATCAATTAACAAATAATTAGATCAACTAACTAATTATATTTATCCACAGATCATGGTTGACGTCTAGCAATATGCCATGACCACATGTGTGGTATAAATATTCAATTCATCATCAAAACATCTTATGTGAATAGTTTTCATACCCTATAATCCTTCTGTTCA
The DNA here is from genome assembly GCA_002076135.1 of Xerophyta viscosa. Classification (NCBI taxonomy): domain Eukaryota; kingdom Viridiplantae; phylum Streptophyta; class Magnoliopsida; order Pandanales; family Velloziaceae; genus Xerophyta; species Xerophyta viscosa. The sequence continues at coordinate 132,312 of MJHO01000201.1, read as the reverse complement.
TTTCTAACAATTGAATGAGCTTAGAGTATGGATATTAGTCAAACTCTAAATCTGCTCACATATATGTATTTGTCTTAATAGATAGCTTTGTTGTGACATTAAGAACTATTCTTAATTCACATCATATCTCGGCAAAAAATTTTCTAAGCTAGTTCAATACTAAAGACACATAAGATATTCTCCTCCTTACTAGGAGGTGACAGATTCTTTATTGGTTCTCATCTATCTTCATGTGTGAAGACCTATACCCAGATAGCACCCGTGCACAGTTGAGCCGTACTTGGATACACACCAAAGTATAGATGTGCTACACATAAAATACTATGGCAATCTCAAGTCAAAAGATCAAGGCACAACTATCACAGCAAAGAATCACCATTGACTAATTCAATTGGTGTTCTTTTAGCGAGTTAATTCAATGAACTCATTTATCCAATAAGCACCTACACACTTAGGGTACGTTTGGTTCATGACTCTGCAAAATTCTCAAGAATGTTACATTCATAGTAATCAGATTCTCAGGAATAATATTTCTGAAAAATGCTACATTCCTTCGTTTGGTTCGTTATTTCGAATTATTTAAATTTTTGGAAATGTTGCTTTATTTCGTTTGGTTTACTTACAACATTCCTTAGAATGTGAAAATTTTTTACCAAAATACCATTTTCATAAATTAAATAAAATATAGTAAAATGACATATACATATTTTCGAAAAATATATTTTATTCAGTAGCAACATAATTTATTATAAATCCACTTAAAAAATAACCATACAAAAATAGTTATAGCCTCAAATCCATACATTACAATCTATATAAGAAATAGTGTACCTTCAATTACGGATGGAGAAGAAAGGAGCGTCGGAGAAGTAGAAATTAGAGAACGGCTGGATATTAGAGTTTTTTTAATAAAATATTTGAATAAAGTTAGGAGTAATTATAAAAACAAAAGGTTAATCTTGTAAGAAATGTTGAAGGGAATCAAGATACACATCCCCTCTTATGGAAATCTAGATTACCTCATTTGTGGGGAATGTTGCATCCATGAAAATGTTGCATTCCTATACTTTTGGCGAACTAAACGTAAGAATTTGATTCTCGCGTGTTAAATCTCAGGGAATCTTGTCAAGATTCTACGAACCAAACACACACGTACTTCAGTGTCAGCTGGATTTGTAGTAATGAGATCAATACTCTCTTATCATATAAGACAGTAAGCTGTGTATTAGTTTTTGCGGTGCCATTGAGCACCTACTCAATGCAGCTATGACAAGCTGTCTGGAATCTTAACCTAACTGATTGAAACACTTTTGAGTTTTCAACCGGAGTTTTTTTTTTTAAGATTATCATGGTGGAATCTGTAATGTGAGCGCATGCCCCGGTAGGGTCCTCAAATTTGTAGAAAATTTTCACACTCAGTATTGACCGACGCTTCGGATCTGAGTAATAAGCCTTCTAAGGAGGCTCCTATTATAAAGTACATAAAAAAAAGAAAAATTTAGCGAAAAATTTTATCCTATACAGTCACGAATCCGAATAGTCACGCTTTCTGAGGCACTTCCATGCGGTCAAACTAATCGTGCTCGTCGACCGGAGGTTTTTAAAAAAGTTTAAAAAAAAAAAAACGATAAGGACTGATTTGGACGCATTTTGAAAAGCAACAACTTTTTTTATATATTATTCGTTATGTTTCACGGTGGGATAAGATTCTACCTTCCGACACCTTCATGGCTTCGATTCGAAGATAGCGTCGTCGATTTGAGCAATGCTGAAGCTGTTGTGTTGCACTGTGGAACGGCATTAACGACTCCCACGTGCCAGCTCCACATGCACCCTAACACTTATCATACACACATAAGATCATATTCTTTGTGGTACCTGATCTAAACCGTTCATCAGATCTAGCATATATTTAAAAAAAAAATTATTATTATTTTGATATATTATTGATATTTTTTTCAAAAAATTTTAAACTATAATTATAAATTATATAAAAAATTACAACTTTATAATTTAAATTTTTTTTAAATTAAAATATTTAAAAATAGATCGAATGAATCGACGAAAGTTTAATAAAAAAAAAAAAATCTCGTGAATCATACTAGACCGGATAAATAGCCTAGTCATCGTCACAGATGATCCCCTACAATTTTAACCACAAGGGATCCGATCTCTACGCACATATCATCAACGTATAACTTCCTACCAAAACTATTAACACAAACATATAACCATAATCAATAATAATTTTCTAACAAATTTTTTTTTTCTTTTTTCTTTTTAGGAACGGATATTTTTCTAAAGCGAAAAGCCTGCCCACACCTATTGTCCCCACCCGGCTCCTTCATAGGGCTACGTCCACTCAAAAATTATTTTATTGCACATGAGAAGGCGCACATACACGTATCAACCAATACAGCATTTACAAATACGCAGCTGACGGCACGAGAAATAAAAAATCCAGAATACGAAAGCTTCGTGAAGGCTCATCTATCCACTGCGACATTCCACAACTCTTTTTTTAACTTGTTTTTAATCCACTATAATTTGCAGACTACAAAACATCATTTAAGATAAAATATATAAAAAAGTAGGGAGCACCATTTAACTCAATCTTGAAGTCATAACATCATTTAAGAACCTCAGTACATATATATATACATAGATAAGTTCTCACATATACAGCTAACCAAGCGCAACCACCATCCAGCCGGACTCGGGCCTACAACCGGCGGCATTTCCATTCCACATAGTATAAGCTAAGTAAGAAGCAGCTCCGATTGAAAACTTGCCTGCGATACGGGCGAAGACATCATTTCTTCATCCTAAAGTTTTATTTCTCCGGCAGATCAGGGATAAAAAGAAAAACACCATTTTTTTCCAATCTTTAAGAAAGAAAAAGATCGAGCCTTATTCACCTCCACATTCATGTAGTTATAACCGGATCGGATCATTCTCTAGTCACTCTTCGGTAACGTTCACCAGTTCGTACTCCACCAATGACAGATTATTATCTTCCTTCACCGTGAAATCGGCCGGATTCGTCAATTCTACACGACCCCATTTGTCAACAGCAAGCCGCATTGATCCTTTGAACATGTCGATCTTTGCATTACGGAGGATTACAGTGTCGCCTGGCTTCATCAGATCAACTGCAAAGAGGGTATTAAAAAAAAAGCTTTGGATAATGTAAATTGCAAATGAGGGCAAGGAAAAAAAAAAAGAGGAAGCGAATGGACATTTGTTCGACAAATCTGAATTTAACATCACACTTATTCAGGTTATAGAATGTTATAGATCAGCCCCCCTAGATTCGCGGTCGCACGATTCAGCGGCCCGAAACGGGCCACGTGGCTGCGCGCCGACGTGTTTCGGAGGGCAGAATCGCAAACCATGAAAAACGGGAGCCTGAAATGCAATTTTCCCTAAACGCAAGCCCCTACTAACACTTGATGTATTCAATGAAGAATGAATGATGTGATGCATTCTTGACTCTTGAGGGTATATAATTTTGTTTGGTTGAAAAAAAAAAAGACTGCGGCGTAGTATCTTGGAAGTTAGCGTCGTCCACAAATTATGGATTTTATAGGAGAATGAAGCACCTCAACTTTGTAAAAAAATAAATAAATAAATAAATAAGCAAGAAGACGATGGAGGACGATGTAATCCTAATATTTTTTTCCAACTCCGCAAACTCTTAATTCACTAGATCACCCAACAAAACCCTAATATGAAAAGCTAAGTTCGCATAAATTGACTAACGGGGATAACAGATCACTTGAAATAATGAGATATTATTATCATGGAGTACAAACAAACACAGTAGAGTTTCGATATTACAACATATGACGAAATGTTGGTCGAGTTTATTTCTCTCTCTTCAAAATCGAATTGGAAGTAGACATCTACTTCGCTTTCCGATCAAATTTAAGTAAGAAATCACTCGATGTACCAAGATCATCACTACATCGTCTGAAATACTCGAGATGCTGTTTGTCGACGACTAGAATTATTATAAAGATAATGAAATCAAAGATAGCTCATGATTCGATAAAAGACAGAATACCTTGCTCATTTCTAGCAGTAAATATGATAGTCCCAGTTTCATCTCCTACCAAGCATTCAGCGATTCGCATCTGACGAGCTTGCGACGCGGCTGGACGGGTCCCCTTCTGCAACACGGTCTTCGCGCTCACAACTTTCACGGTGAGAGTGTGACCGCTCGTCCCGGGCTTGAGCTGATCAACCTTAACAAAGACCGGCTTTCTCAAAGCTGGTTTTGAATCCGCCATTCCCGCAGAATCCTGAGTCACATTACATGGAATATATTCTCATAAAAATACAGAAATTCAATTAGTTTCTAGAAGAAATAAAAATCCCAAACTGATTCTATTAACAGCTGATAGTAGACTAATGGTCATGCCCCCCAAACTGATTCTTTTAGTAGCTTTTGTTCGTGGAGAAGTACTCACAGATATTTTTCTTCGGTGGTCGATTTTTTTTATTCAAAAATTATATCAGGACCTCTGCTCTGATACTATATTGAGATAGTAGATACGCGTTCCTGTTACTATTATGATCAACTCTGATGATGATGATGATGATGATGATGGGATAACATACTGAAGATGGAATCTACGAGCAAGGAAAACTACGAACACAAATAAAATCGACATCAACCAGCTTAAAGCAATGAATTTTCAATCAGGAAGAGGAGCACAGACTGACGGAATCGAAACCCTAAATCAGAACTTTACTTCGCGATTACGGCCGAAAGATGTCAGTGATCTAACCAAAAAGAAGTAAAGAAATCGGAGATCGTGCATACCTTGATTTAAATTAGTATATGATCACAGAGAAGATTGTTAGATTAGCGATTAGTAGGAGTATGATTTGATTTGGGAAAGAAAAAGAGGAAATTTAGTAAAAAGGCCCCCTTTTCTCTAGAGAAGACGGAGAGATGAAGGGATATGAGGAGTTCATTTATAGGTGGTACCGGAGTTGGAGAAGATCTGAGCCGCACATCCATACCCTGATGAAAGATTATTGAATATAATGATTAAATTACATCACTCTATTTAACGACCCAAAAAATTCTATTTAATATTTTAGAAAAAAAATTAATATCAAAATTATAATTTTTAACATATCTAACATTTTTATATTCAAACTTTTTTTAAAAAAAAATATTTCTAAAAATATGTTTTAATATTCCTAAGTTTTAAGTGGATTTAAAAATTATTTTAATCTGTTGAATCCATTAAACTTAAAAGTCTCAAAATATCTATTAAAAAATATTTTTTAAAAAAATTATTAAATATGAAAGTTGTCAAATTAAAATCTACAAGTTATATTTAAAAAGTTTTTCCAAAAATGATTGTAAATTCTTTTTTTTTTTAATTTAAACATAAAGGAGCTATATGCTGGCGTGACGTAAACGTTTTACTATAGAATTTTTCTATCCTAATTACAACTACAACTTCTGATAGTTGATTATATGAAATTTTAAAGAAAACCATTTGCGATCGGGATAATGAATTAATTGTGTCCCTAACCGGTTTACTTTATATAACAGTTATAATAGATAAATCTACAGATAGTATTGATCTATATTTTACCAATCGAATAATCTCAGTCTTTCGATTTGGATAGCCCCGAATATCCATTTTACCTTCTATAAAGTACAAAAGAACAAATTTCTCACATCTTTGCGGGCGACGTATGTGAGATTCGAATCCGAAACTTCCGCTTTATGAAGTGAAAATTCTAACCATTAGATGTCGTGGGCTGGTTTTTAAAGTTATTTTAAATTCGTAAAAATTTTGGAAGTCCAAAACATCTATTTAAAAATATTTTTAAAAAAAATCTATAAATTGTAAATTATAGATCTATCAAAATTTACAACTTTTATATTAAAAATATTTTCAAAAACAAAATATATATATTTATTTAAAGTATAAAGATAAATTAAAGAGATATAAAGTGAGAGCAGAAAATTTTGGTCCTGATTTAAGAGTGCTTGTGATGGTTGGAAAAGATTGTATGGTTGGTGCTTTTTCCTCTACTATTTTACATTAGACATAAATCCTCTGCCCACACTCTATTTCTCGAATCTCTATCCTCACGCTCTAACTAAATACTTACATACACTTTTTAAAATTTTGTCAATATAACTGTTGTAGATTTTGATGAGATTTATAACTTTTATGTTGAAAATTTTTCAAAAAAAATACTTTTAATATGTGTTCAGGGACTCTAAAATAATAACATTTTAACGGATTTTAAAAACTATTTTTAACTAGAGCCCCTGATACCTATTTAAAAGTATTTTTTGAAAAAAAAAATTAACATAAAAATTATAGATCTCATCAAAATCTACAATTTTTATATTGAAAGCTTTCTAAAAAAAACATATACAATTATTTATTTAGAGCGTGGGGGCAGATATTGGAGACATAGAGTGGGGACAGAGGATTTCTATCCTTTGCATTTACTAGTAGAAGAAGCTGAGCTTCACAACTTGATTCATGCTGTACAACATTGTCTTTCTTGATGGACTCACACATTTTATATAGGGATAAATACATATCAGCCCCCTATCTCGCCTCTTGCAAATCAACCCCTCTTGTTGCTGACGATACTGCCACGTCAGCAACGAAAGCGCTGCCTCCGCCTCTTGTAAATTAACTCCATTTATTGCTGACATCGTTGCCACGTCAGCAAACGGAGGGACTGATTTGTAGATTGAAAATAAGGAGGGTTGATTTGGCAATGAATTAAAACCAGTGGCTGATATGTATTTATCTGTTTTATATAAATGGTAAACCAAGGGAGGGTTCTACTATGACATATTGGCGGCTAGGGGATCGCATTTAAAAGCATATGTGCGTCTTAAGCATGTATGGCGTGAGGCGAACATGGTGGCGGACTATCTTGCAAAATATGGTCGCGAACTTTCTTCTATTTTCTTTTTTTATTCTTGGGCAAATTATATATCGACCCTTACCTTGAAGTCAGTATTTTTCATGTTCCAAACAACTATTTAAAATCCTTTTTGAAAAACTTGTAAATACAAAATTTATAGATCCCGTTAGAACCTATTTTTTACATTCAAATATATTTTTTTTTAAAAAAAAATATCTAAATAGATATTTTGATACTCTAAAATTTGTGTGGATTAGCAGGTTAATTTTTAAATCCACTAAAATTTTGAAATCTCAAAACACCTAATTATAAAAAAAATTTAAAAAAAAAAACTCTGAATATGAAGGTTGCAGATCACAAATTATTATTTTATTTTATATTCATATTATCTCCAAAAAATTAATTATATAACATACTCTTGACATAAATTTTGACACATGAACTGATTTGTGAGAATTTGAATATAAGAGCCGATTAGTTTTAAAAAAGCAGGAGCTGATATCCAATTTCCCCTTGTTCTTTGGATCTCTTAGATAGTTTTTGTAAAGGTCTAAGTTGGATAGGATATCTGTTCTCACAGTTCGTGCTTAGTGATTTTGTATTTCCTCCTGAAAGATAATAAAATCCGAAAGAATTAGTCTTTTCCTTCCGTCTAAAGTATCGGATTCTCTTAAATATAAAAAAAAAAAAAATGAATATCAGATTGCTCCATTTTAAGAAAAAGCATTGCTCTATCCATTCATGATTTTATAGAGAAACATCTTGAGCTTTATCATGAAACTTAATAATACAAACTTCTGAATTATTTAAAAAAAAAAGAAAAAAAAAAAAAGAACAAGAATTACATAGGTATATAGAACATGAATGAACTTATTGCTTTTGCTTGGAAGTTTTCTCATCGCCTGCACCGTATCGTCGCAAATGAGCCTCGCAGTAAATCAAACTGTTGGGACTTTGTAAACCGAATTGAGTACCCAAATTTCTCCCAAAATCAACAGTCCAATTTGAATATCACATAGTCGACGGAAGCAGCACATAGTTCAAATTTTATGAAGAACCGCAGCGCGAAATTTGAGAGAATCTTCGGGAGCTCTAGCATTCTTCGCGACTTCAAACCAACAATTATCTCCGTTTTCTGGAGAATAAATTTGAGCTAAATTTGTATCTGATTTAACCTGTTGAACCAGATGGAATGCAAGATCATGTGAAACAAATCGTACTTCACCGGATTCGGATTCCACAAAAAATGTTTCTGCAGCCTCTTTACGTTCTTTTGCATGGTAATATACCGCCTCTTCGGTATCCGTAGTAATATACTCTTCAGATTAGGTATATCTTTCTCCGCTACAACCACCGAGAAGGCACTCCAGTTCAATACTTCTTCGAAAGGAAGCACGAAATTGTCTGCAATGATAACGGGAACGCACTCGTAATGTATAGCCTCGACGATCCTTGGACTGTTCACTTCATATCCCATCGGACATATACAGTACTTGCTAGATTTCATGTACTTGGCGTAAGTCATGGTTCGTTTTGAGACGCGTCTTGGCCTTGGAAGGACACCAAAAATCTTCATGTCATTGTCTTTTCCCTCCCAGTACTTGCGAAGTATCGGTCGTACACGTCCGTGATCTTTTCCAGCATAAAAAGCAAAGACTGTTCGTTTCGAGATAGGTAATCCTCCAATATCTTTGTTCGGCATATTAGGAATCCTAATGAATGTTTCTGGTAGAGAAACATCCTTCCCGCGGATGAATATTCCTTCCGAAGAATCTGCATTGCATACAACTTTGATAGCGTATCTACGAAGCTCGTCGTGCCCGCTTGTTTCGTAAGGCCCCTTGTGAAACAGAAAAAGTCAGAAAAGATGTAGTTTAGGGCATAGTTTTAAGTTCCGAGCGGCAGCTCGGTGCCAGCCGGAGCCGACACCAGAACGGTGCCGGGCTGGCTGGCACGTTTTTTTTGTTTAATGTTCCTCTTTTTTACTTTAGCGAGGAAGATGAACAGTCGCGCTGGTGGGCACGGCGTTTTTTTTTTTTTTTTTTTTGTCGCGCCGGTGGTCCGCGATTTTTTTTTTTTTACGTCGCGCCACCGGCGTGACATAAGTGGTCACGTGCTCTGCGCGTGATCAATTCTTTTTTTTATTTTTTTTAAATTAAAAATTTTTAAAATAACTTTTTAAATATAATAAAATATGTAAAAATAATATTTATTTATCGGCACGGTCGAACTGCACGGTCGGCACGTCTCGAGTTCGGAATTTATCGAAACTCGGCACGGCACGAAATTTAAAACCTTGGTTTAGGGACAACTCCTCGTATTTATTAAGGCGGGTATGAGTTAAATTTTGCAATTATGATATATATTCAAAAATGAAAATTTGTTCATCTATGAAGAGAACAGGAGATTTGAAGGTAGTTAAAGTTTCAAATATAAGCAATGCTAGACATCTATAAACATATATCTAAGAGAAGCTCTAAATTAAGGTGAAAACTCAAACATGCATCCTGGATTGCTACAATCTCACTTAGAGATTTCTTTAGAGCTACGTTCAGAGGTCGTTTAAGACAAAGGGATTCGAGATGGCTTACCCAATCATGGCAGGCGACTATGAAATGATCCGCTCCTTTAGTACGATTCCAGAAAGGATATTTAGCGGCAATCGAGTCGACATAGTTTTTCAAAAAGATTAGCAACGGCTTTAACTTATGCGAGTCTCGAACATAAACAGCAATTTGGAGCCGCCTCGCGCTGTAAGGCAAGTAGAAGAGGTGTGCCTTAGAAGGATCTTTCACCACAAATTTCTTGTTCTCCTCCATCAATTTCATGAACCAACCCTCTGATGCATATATACCTCCGAGAATCGGTGTGTGGAAGATCGGCCTCGGTCCGTCCCGGTAGATGTAGACCTTAAGTATGCTTTCCATTAGTTCATAGCTCCTGAAACGTAGTTATATCTTTTAAGTAGATTGCTGTATAAATGTACATACAATATTGCCCGTGGTGGGGCGGGGAAACCTTCCCACTCCGGATTCAACTCCCCGTGCCGCCAGTTCCGCATAAAATATACAGCGTAGACGGATACGAGCATGTGCACTCCTTCGCATGAGCAGGGCATTCCCAGAATGAGTTTGTCCTCCTAGCATGGTTTTAGGTGTCGGCGGTACAGCCTGTGCTAGACGACACGTACCTGTTCCGATAGTTATCGATGCTGGTTCGTGCCCGAAAAATCGTATATTTTAAATTTTTATTTATATTTTAAAAAATAAAAAAAAATATGTCGGCACGGTTGACATGACACCGTCGGCACAGTTGAAATGTACCGAAATCTGAATTTACCAAAACTCAGCTCGGCTCCGTACAGAAAATCTTTGCCCCCTAAAGGAGCCACGTGGGGCCTTATGTAGGTACAATCATAGCTCCATATAGTAATTATGGCCCTCAAATAAAAATAAAAAAACCCACCCATCGGTAGAGGACGGTGGGAGCCCGGCTTCTCAGCAAACGCTCACCGCTGTCATCCCCGTGGCCCTTAATCAGAGGGGTGCAGGTGCAGTAGTGCCTATCCTCAGATAGTATTTTGGGATTTGTAAAAGATCCCCAGATCTAGATTAGTGGAAGCTGGGCGGATGGCACCACGGCTCGATCCGCCTTGTAGATCAATAAAGTGGCCCTAGCAGAGGCACGGTTTTTTCTCTCGTTAATCTTGTGCATAGGCACAGGAAAAACCCGGCAGATTCACAGGTTCCCCTCGGCACAAGCACGGGTTTGCCCGGCATAAGGCACGGGTTTAAACAACATGAACATATGGTTCCTACATATAATTGTCACAAAAGAAGTTCTACAAAAAAGAAGTTGAAACACCAAGTCAGAACCAGAGCTGCAAGGACCAAAAATGGTAGAGCTCCCAAAAATCAGTCCAAAATTAGTCGCTAATGATCCAAAGGACAAAATCTGTTTGTACGTATCTCGAAGTGTACTTAAGCTTTTTTTTTTGGTTAGGTTTTTAGGTGATCCAGCATTTTTCTTATTTCATACACATAAATGACTGCTGATAATTAGTTATTACAAACATGTTAATAACGAGAGAGAGAGAGAGAGAGAGTACATATAACCATTGATTGATCTACTTGTGGTCTATGATGTACACAAGCAGCATTTATGAGGTTGAGGGTGCTCATTTATATACACTTCAAGAATTTATGGCACATTAAAGTCAGCATTAACTACAGCAGATATGGCAGAGTGTCGCAGCAGTAAGAACCTTAGGAAACCTCACTGTTCTGAATTCGGCTAATAGTGCCGTCAATTGCACCTTTACGAATGCTATGCTGGCGATTACGCGTAGCAAACCCATTGCGGACGATGGGGTACTAACGGCCGTAAGGACGTCAGATGATGTTTTATCCTGACAGTACCAGAAGACAGGATAACCCGTGACCTAGTTTGGGTAACTCGGATACTAACCCTAGTTTCGGTAACTCGGGTCGTGGCACGTGCCTATGTGCCGATTGTATATGTAGAATGTACCAATAAACATTTTATTTTAATCTTTAAATTTTAGCTTTTAAAAAAAAACACCAAGAACAGAGTTTTTTGGCCAGTTCAAATGACACCCTGCCGCCGGCGATAAACGCCGGCGCTTAAAAACATGAACTAGAGTAATATCATGGTTGTATTAAACATTGCATCTATAAAAGAACAAAGCTAATTGGAAAACAAATATGAAGTCGCGGAAGTGACTTACCGTTTGAATTCCGTCAAATTCCGGAAAAGTGGAGCATGGAGCTCCGGATCCCACCATACCGGCGGAGCTCGATGGATCTCCTTCTTCGCATAAACTAATTGTTCTTGTGGAGTCAACAACCATACAGGTTTCTGAAAATTTACATCGGAAACAAATCAAATTCGAAATACCTAAGAAAGAAACCGCTGATCAACAGACCTCAAATGAAAAAATAATTACATCTTGTGCCACTGGCTGAGACGGAGAAGACGGTGGAAGAAGGGGAGAAGGCGACGAAGAATCTACAGTGTTATTAGATGACGAAGTACCGGAAGAATTAACAGACATAGAGTTAGTGGAATTTACAGGTAGAATGTCAGACTTGGTAACTTCAGTAGGATTCAAAATCGAAGGAGAAGGAGCCGGCGACGGAGACGGAGCCGGCGACGGAGACGGAGCCGGCGCCGGGGAAGGAGAGACAATGAAGTTCGCCGGAGAAGTTGAAGGAAAGTTGTTGGCGGTGTCTGTGGAGGAGTTTGAAAGGAAGTTTGAGGAGTTGTCGAACGAGGAGAGAGTTAATGGGGGAGAGAAGGGAGCGAAGAAGAAGACGAACAGAGCGACCGCCCCAACCAGAGCGGCGCCGAAGGCAGCACGACGGAGTACGGCGGAGGAGGTGAATAGCGCCGCCATGATCGTAGCACCGCGGCGAGGAAGACGGTTGGTGAGTTGTCGGCGTTCAGAAGAGAAGCGTGGCACCGTGGACCAATGGTAGCGAAGACTCGAGAATTGTGGCGCTATTAAATTAAATATAGTGAAATGTCGTAACTACCCTCGCTTGTTTACATAAATCACAGAATCATTAAACGTATTTGCGTTTAGTGAAAGGGTGTTTCCGACCTTCTGTGATGAAATAGTTTAAGATAGATTATAAAATATATAAAATACAAGCGGGTGTTACATGATCAAAAACTCCAATAATCTAATTTGGTTTTATCTTACCCAAACCAAATAAAGTTTTATATTTTTTTAATTTTTAGTATAGAGGAAAAAACATTCAATAATGAGGGTTTTAATACACTTCATTAGTTAGTAAATAGTGATATTAGATTAACAGATCATAGATGCTCTACATAAATGAGTGTATTTGGTACACAAATCATGATCAGTTTTGGATAAGGGTTGATAACAGACAAAAATGATTATGAGGGTGAAATTGTGCAAAATGTAAATCAAATCGATTGTGAAGGGTTTCAAATCATGCAAGGATCCCATAGCTCGGCGAAATTAAAATTATTTACGAGTTTGACATTCATACGAGTTTGACATTCATACGGAAATATGTTTGTATTATGAATTTTATCATAATAATTTTAAAAAAAAAAAAATCAAGCATCTGACCAAGACCAATCTGATTAGTACAATTGGTTAGTAGAATCGAATATTAGAAAAAAAAAAAAAAAAACTAAAGAGTAGGTCGGAGTTTCTAGTAATACTTAATTACGAGAGTTTATTATTATTTATCATTTAGTATATGTGATGTATGATAAAAACTGAACTCGGCAGTCAAAACACCCCCCCCCCCCCACAAGTCAAAAAAAAAAAAGAAAAAAAAAGAAAAGAAAATAATGAAATAAGAATCTATATTAAATATAGAATTAAGTATAATGCAAGATTTGACTTTAGCTAAACTCTGAAGGTCAATGTATAAAATAACAGAAGGTTATGTTATTTGCCCAACTTAGATACTAAAATATAACCCATACTAAACATGACTTATTTAAAAATAGTAGAAAATTAAATAAAAATTTGATATACTGCTTGTCTAAAAATGTAATTCAAAATTATAATAAAAATAAATAGAAATGGAATATATATATATAATTGTACTTCACACAGAGAAATATGTCTTTCTATTAACTAGTATGAATTATGAGACTTATAAAGCTGTTGGTTTGTTATATATACAGTTACAAAATAATACATCTTTTAAAAATAAATACATGCATTCTTTGAAAATTAAAAAGATGACGTTTTATTGTTATTTTCGAAATTATCATGAAAAATTATGCCAGCAATATCAAACTCCTATTTAACTATTGTAAAAGATAAATCCATGAATAACACCGGCTTATCTCTCATTTTATTAATTGTATAGAAATTTTTTTTGTACCACTTGATATTTAAAGGAATTAATTTTATCTTATAATGTTGAGAATAAATATTATAAAATTACGTAATCAACAAATCAGTGTCGGCCAAGTTGGTTAGCAGAACTAGATACTAAAAGATAATTATGAGCTATCCTGAATAAATATTTGATCGGATATTTGAATATCAACAAACGTGGGTTAGAAAATATTATCGTACCGCTCTATTTTCGATCACTTACTAAAAAAAAAAAGAAAAAGAAAAAACAATTACAGAACCAGAAGATTAGTCATTTTGAAAATATGAAGAGCATTTCCATGGTGAGCCAGCCTCATTACACCACAAGTCTAACAGCTCCGGTCGCTGTTGGCCACCACCGTTATCAGGACCACCGCACGTTCAAGGCAAAAGTCTGAAATAATACATTGATTGCTCCATTAAATTTTATATATATATATATATATATTCCCGGTTCATAAAAAAAATTAATAATTCATAGGGTTAAAAAACAAAATTTAGAAGTATTTTTTTTAAAAAAAAATATTCAACACTAAAGTTATAGATTTTAAAAGACAATTGTACCCCTTACAAGTAAGTAGAAAAAATAAAATATTAAAAAAAAATAATTACAAAATAATATTTAATGTGCTACGTCAGCTTTGAGATGCCACATAAGCAACTTAGCGATTGCTGATGGAGAAAACTGACGGCAAGATCATCGCGGGCGTTTTATAGAAGTACAGGGTTGTCGCGGGCATAGATCAAAGTTCATGGTTATAGAGGTACATTTTTGTAAAGTTTAGGAATTAAAAAAGGTATTTTGCCTTAAAAAAAAGGATATTGTTTTAAATACTTCTTACTTCTCTATTTTCTTTTTCCAATAAGTGTCTGTTTTCATAAAAAAATTACAGCACCTATTTAGAAATATTTTTTATAAATATATAATTACAGATCAATACAAAATTTATTTTTTTTATTAATTTAATTTTTTAAAAAATATTTTTACATATGTTAATTCATACTAATCCAGAGAAAAACATGAATGGAACTAAAGGGATAGTACAAAAATAGTGCTGATATGTAATTATCCAAAAAAGTTTGGGCATGTCCTCGACCAACTTTCATTTATTCCTGAATGCCATAATTAGGCTTCATTTAGAACTCAGAATAGTACATAACTTTGCATAAAGCATGCACTTTCAACACCTTTTAATCCCCTCTTCTTCTTTTTCTTTTTCTTTTTCTTTTTCTTTTCTTATTTTTTATATAAAAAAAAAACTACTCACCCCAACAAACCACACAATCAATCTCCATCACACACACACCTGCACAATTCACTCGTGATCCGTAAAAAATATCAAAAAACATATATACCTATCGTGATGTGTGGTCCTGATTGTGCCACATCAGCATGTGTGATTTTTTATGTGCTTTTTTAGAAGTGCATAGCAAAGCTCTTTTTATATTTATTTATTATTCATTTGAGGAAAAACACCTGTTAATACCGTCGATAAAGGAATCTAATCACATGGGAATCTAAAAAAAAGGATACTGTATATTATTCCATGTAGGTTCTGAGCTAAACTTGTATCTGATTTAACCTGTTGAACCAGATGGAATGCAAGATCATGTGAAACAAATCGAACTTCGCCGGATTCGGATTCCACAAAAAATGTTTCTGCACTCAGAACCATCGCATTAACGTTGACCTACTTCCTCTTAGCACATCTAGTGGGTTAAATATACCGCCTCTTCGGTATCCGTAGTAATATACTCTTCAGATTAGGTATATCTTTCTCCGCTACAACCACCGAGAAGGCGCTCCAGTTCAATACTTCTTCAAAAGGAAGCACGAAATTGTCCGCAATGGATAACCGGAACCGCACTACGTTAATGTATTAGCTCGACCATCCTTGGACTGTTCACTTCATATCCCATCGGACATAAACAGTACTTGCTAGATGCTTTCATGTCTTGTACCCGTAGTTTCACTTTCGTTCTCTTCGAAACGCGTCTCGGCCTTGGAAGGACGCCAAAATCTTCAAGGCATTGTCTTTTCCCTCCCAGTACTGACGAAGAATCGGTCTTACACGACCGTGATCCTGTCCAGCATAGAACGCCAAAATGGTCCGTCTCGAGATAGGTTTTCCCCCGATATCTGCGATGGGCCGCTTCGGCGTTCTGACATTTGTTTCTGGTAGGGAAACGTCCTTTCCACGAACAAATCCTTCATTAAGATCCGCATTGCATACGGCTTTGATCGTGTATTGACGAAACTCAGCATGCTCTCTTGTTTCGTAAGGGCCCTTGATAGTGGGACAATGAAAGCATGAGAAATATGAAAAAAAAAAAAAAAAGAAGAAAGAAGCTATGAAACAGAGGAGAATATTTTTCATGTTTCTGAAACAGAGGAGAAAAGAAGCTATGAAAAATAGATAAAACCTTGACTATAATGGAAAACTATTTCATGTCGACATTTTTACGAAAGTGCAACACTATAATTTGATGGGATAATCTGTTTTCAGCCCCTAATTTTGAAACTTCACCCCGTTCAGCCCCTGCATTTTCACCTCTTCATTTTTAGCCCCTGCATTGAAATTTGTGCAACGCCGTTCCGTGGTTGGATAAGGGTAGTTGTGGATATTATGCTTTACGACACCAACAAAGCCCCAACGTTTTACTTTCCTAAATAGATGACGGGAAAAGGGACCATTTTTCGTGTTATTTATTACCTTATTGGCAAAAAAAAGACGAAAAGTTGCATTTAATGGTAGAACTTAATAGGGAAAAGCCATCTAGCTAGCTTACAGCAGATACAATTGTAACCAGCAGCTTGAATAGAAATAAGGTTATTCATAACTAGGGCTGAGCGTTCAGGTCAACCCAAACCGAACCGACCCAACCCGAAATTCTTAAGATCGACCCGAATCGAATACCTTCATACCCGAACCGATCTGAATTTCATTTCAATCCGAACCGACTAAAATTCGGATCAGTTCTTATTGGTTCAGGTTGACCCGAATAACATCACAAATTATTTTTATTCAACACCAATTCGGATTCGGGTCGACCCGATAGTTGTAACATAAATGTTTTGTTTTAAAGAGAAAGAATTAGCACATAAAAACTAACGAAAACTAATTAAAACGTGACTCAAGGATAATTTGGGTCCAACCCGAACCAACCCGAAATTCGACCACCAAATCCGCACCGAATTATATAGTCACGAACTATTAAAATGCAGACCCAAACCGAACCTGACCCGAACCGGAAAGTTTGGCTTTGTTCGGGCCGGTTCGGTTCGGTTCGGTTTTTCGGGTAGGTTCGGGTAATGCTCAGCCCTATTCATAACCATGATTAACAGAATTTAAAGCTTATCAAGCAACGCAACTTACCCAATCATGGCATGCAACCATAAAATGATCCGCTCCCCTCGTTCTGTTCCAGAATGGATATTTAGAAGCAAGCATGTTCACATAATTCCTTAAAAAGATTGCCAATGGCCGGAGTGCATGTGAATTTGCGATGTATAGATTTTCTTGTAGCTTGACGGCGCTGTACGCCAAATAGAACAAGTGTGCGATATTTGGATCTTTCGTAACAAACTTATCGTTCCCCTCCATTAGTTTCATGAACCATCCTTCCGAAGCGTATATACCACTGAGTATCGGAGTGTGGAAGATCGGCCGCTGTCCTTCTCGGTAGATGTAAACCTTAAGTATTCTTTCCATCAGCTCATAGCTCCTGGAAACATATTATTCTTTTAAGACACTGCTAAAAAACTATAATTGGAAAAAGAAAACCTATAAATACGGCGTAACGAGTATCAATAAGTTGAAACAGATTGGCGAACAAGTAGTATTTTGATATTTCACTCGCATGACGACTCAGATAATATACACTGGCTTTGTATCTCTAAGAACCAAGGTAATATAATCGCTTTTCGACTCTAGGATGATTGGAAATGGACGGCAAGTAAGATAAACATGTAGTAAAAATATATAGGTTTTGTCAAAAAAAAAAAAAAAAAAAAAAACCTTGCTTTTCAAAATTTGAACAAATCAACTTCTCAAATGAAAATACTTTTTTAGCTCGCCCAAAATACTTTTTAGCTCGGTTGGAGCAATTCAGCCTTAACAGTACGATACAAGTGCCGACAACACTACACTAGCCGTCACAAAAGCTAAACTAGTCGTCTGGAACACTTTTAAGGTTTTGACCAGTGGTTTCTTGAAAATTTGAAAAGGCCCGAGGGGGTTCATTTCTACGAGTTTTGAATAGCAGGGGCTTTTTTGACATTATTCCAAAAACATAAGAGCTTTTGAACCGTAAAATTAACTTGCAAAACTGTTATGAACGAAATATTAGAAGAAAAGTGTAAAGAAAACATTATATGGATGATCAAAATGTAAGTATTTCGTGTTAGCTATACGGAAAATCTTCAAAATCGACATACCGTTTGAATACCGATAAATTATGAAAAAGAGGAGCATGAAGCTCTGGATCATTCCATACCCATGGAGCTTGATTGATCTCGTTCTTCGCATAAACCAACTGCTCTTGCGGCGTCATCAACCATAAAGGTTTCTACAAATAACACATTGCATCCGAATTTAATAAATAAGCCAATTATCCGAAATAGAGATAAATAACAAGAACAAGAACAACAAAAAATGATAAAAATAGATGCAAGAAAATTACCTTTCGTTCGACCGGTCGCAGATCTGGAGCCTTCGTATCTGCAATCACCGGCGGTGCAGTTACCACAGTGGAAATCGTCGAAACCAGAGGTTTCTAAAAAGTAAAATCCAAAATTCAATTGAAAATCTAGTTAGTCGAAATTCCAACAATGTAAATGTATGAATAGAATAGAACTTACTAAATCAGTAACAGCGATCGAACGCGGGGGGGATATGGCAGCCGAATTCATCGATTCGAGAGTTGAAGGAACAGCAGAATTTGGTAAGTCATTAGAGTTTGAAGCGTCTGCGGAGTTCAAAGAACAAAGCGACGGTGACGGAGCCGGCGAGAGGGAAGTGAAGACGAATGAAACATCATCAGGATTAGAGACGAAGTTAGAATTAGAAACGAAGTTGAAGTTGCCGAAGGAAGAGATGCCAGAGGGGTACGTCAGTGGAGCAGAGAAGAAGACGAGAAGCACGGCGGCGGCGGCGGCGGCAAGCGTCGCAGCGGCGACGGCGCGGCGGAGAACGACGGAGGATGCGAGGATCGCCGCCATTAGCGATCGCTGTTGGTGATGATGGTGATGAATTATGATTATCCATCCAATTCAGTGGAAGTGTTGAACAGCAAAATTGAGCAGTGAAAGAAAGCGAAGTCTGCGGACTGGAGTGGATACTCTGAGAGAGACGTTCAGCCGACTGCAGTCGCTGCTTGAGTTTAAGAACTGTGAAAAAAAAAGAAAACCGGTTGATGCGGTAAGAACGGTAACAACTCCTCAGGCTAGCCCTCCGCCCGCGGGTCAGGCGGTCATCGCGTCCCGAGTTTGAGCCCACAGGTGCACTGAAATGGAAATATACCCGTAATCACGAATTTACAGCGATCGTAAAAAAACTGGTGGCTAGATAACTTTCAGTACTCTATGTCTGGTCCAGAGACGGACGTCAGGCCGGAATTTCACTCTCCTGTGCGCATCTGAGTCCAAAATGATCCTATAGATGTGCATAAAAATGTAGTCCGCGAGTTAACAAAGACCTAGAAAAAAAATTCGTTTCGTTATCTCAAAAAAATCAACTCCTCAGGCTAGCATAACTGAGTACTAAAAGAAATGGATAATAATTAAGTGTACAGATTTTAATACCAAACACAAAAAATATATTTTATGTGCTTGAAAAATATATTTTACCGGCACAGAAAATATATTTTTATATTTTTCATATTCAAATCTGTACTTCGTTCGGTGCGCTCAAATATTTCAAAAACAAAACTATAATCCGTCCATCATTAAAAATAAACTAGAAGTTTGAATTCTAATAATATTTAGTTAAAAAAATTTTGTATCTCAATATTTTTTATTTTTTGTCAAGATGTAAGATGAAAGTCGAACTCGGCAAGTAAGACAAAAAAAAGATCCGTAAAATAAAATTTGACTTAAAGCCAATTCCTTTATAATCAATTTGGGTTCATTTGAAATATCGCCGTTCCAATAATTTACAAATTCACACACACACACACACACACACACGCAACGTCTTGTGTATTATACTAAACTACCTACTCTCCTCTCTCTTCCTTCATATGTAATTTTCTAGTGCACACGCAAGTTCTTCTCTCTCTCATCCACTCTCTCCTCCGAGATGTGGTGTTGTGTGTAGCGTTATTATTTCTCTATATAACTTTGCAGCGAATCCTGCTCGAAAACTTTAATCTTCGATCTCTCACTGATGAGCTTATTTCAGTTGAGTTCTCGATCTTTATACAACCCTCCGGAGCTCAGTAGTGCATTGATATGCACTATCGATACCTCGCCGCGCTAGACGGCGCTCGTCTCTCTCTGAATCAAGCCGCATTCAAGCTTACTCAGTAAAGCTTATTGAGTTCGAGCTATTGAGTTTGAGCTAAAATAATCGAATCAAACTTGAACTAAGCGATGCTCGAAGTGAGTCCGAACCACGCTCTATAACTTGGTAAAACATCAATATTACAAAGTAAATAAATCTTTTAAGGGACATTTGCACTTTTCGACAATTAAAATTGCAAAAATTTACTCATGTAATTTAAAAAAAATATATATTTTTATACCTTCTTTACCATAAAACTGTCATTTAAGTTAACTTTCATTATCTTTTAAAAAAGAACAATTTATCATTTTCCAGTGTTAATGGGAAAAAAGCGTTATTTTTTTCTGTATAAAAATATAATTTCGAATTATGAGAGGGTATAAAAACATAAATGCCACGTAGATTGCTCAAATTTGAAACACATAGATTGCTCAAATTTGAAAAATTTATGCATATATTATACAGACTTGCAATAATTTCTAAATACCATAATTAAGCTTCTTTTAGAAACCATAGTAGCACATAACTTTGCATAAAGCATACACTTTCAGCACCTTTTAACATTTTCTTTTTCTTTTTTTTTTTCATTTCTTTAATTATTATTTAGTTTTTTAAGAAAAAAAAGCATTTAATCCCTAAAGCAAAGAATATAATCACATGCAAACCAGAAAAAGAATGGCGCACACTCCGTATAAGCACGGAGAATACTGAACCTTTTTCGATAAGTCCAAGTTTCAGCAGAGCTGAAGACCTTCTCTGCAATCAGCTCAAACCAAGGTTTTCTGTGCCGAACCGAGTCGAATTTCGGTAAATTCAGACCCCGGCATGTGCCGACCGTACCGATATATATTTATTTATTAATTTTAAAAAATAAAATAAAATTTAAAATTCAATTATAGAATTTTTTGACACGTGCCGTGCCAATTCGTACCGTGCGGACAACCGCCGGAACAGGCACGTGCCGCCCGACATGGGCTGTACCGACCGACATCGAAAACCATGGCTTAAACAGAATTGAAATATGCTTTTGTATGGTTGCATATAAATTTCTTCATCATCAACAGCTCGTGTACCTTACGGAAGTTCCGAATTTCCGGTTTTGCAACTCATCGGCGTCCGATTCTGAAAATATTGCGAAGTATATCCTTGAGAGAAGATAGATCAGAATATTCATCAGCTAAATTCTATCTGATTTAACCTGTTGAACCAGATAGAATGCAAAATCATGTGAAATAAATCATATTTGACGGGCTTCGCGTGCCACAAAAAGTGCTTTTGCAACCTCTGAACGTTCCTCTGCATCCGAACGTAACGCCTCGGCGATATTGCTAGCAATATATTCTTCAAATTCGATATATCCTTTTCTGCTACGACCACCGAGAACTTACTCCAGTCCAATACTTCTTCAAAAGGAAGGACAAAATTGTCCGCAATAATTACCGGAACACACTCGTAATAGATGGCTTCCACGATTCTCGGGCTGTTCACTTCATATCCCATCGGACATAAACAATATTTGCTGGATTTCATGTGCTGAATATAATTCATTTTCTTGGACACCCGCCTGGGAAGGGGACCGTACACTTTCATGTCATCGTCTTTGCCGTCCCAGTACTTGCGAAGAACCGGCCTGACACGACCATGATCTTTTCCAGCATAGAATGCAAAAATGGTCCGTCTCGAGATGGGTTTTCCCCCGATATCTTTGATCGGTGACTTCGGCGTCCTGATGTTAGTCTCAGGTAAGGAGACGTCTTTCCCGTGAACGAATCCTTCAGCAAGATCTGCATTGCAAACAGCTTTGATCGTATATTGCCGAAACTCGGCATGTTCCCTCGTCGTGTACGGCCCCTTGATAACGCGAACAAGGAAATGTGAGCAATTACACAGATAAGGTAGATCTAGAATATAGCATACAAATTATGACAATATATACTAACCACTACAAAGGAGAAAGCATATAACATCAACACAAAAGTAACAAAGCCTGCATGGATTTCACAACTATGGGGGGACACTCGATCGTCGGCCTTCGTAGCAGAGGTGCTCGTTGAAACAAGCCGAAGGCATTCCTTATCTATAGATCCCCATTTTCGTGGAGTGCAATATCCAACGAACACCACCCTGTAAAGAAGACGGGCCTTCCTCGTGGAGAGGGACAGCTACGCCCAATGCGGGATGTACCGAAAATACCCCACAGGAATAGACACGTGGAAAACAGCAAAGAGTTATTGGGTGGCTAACTACCGAATTACCCTTGAAACGCCCCTATAAATAGCCCTGTAATACACCTGTAACAGGGGATGGATCCCGTAATCCTCAACATTTGCGAACATTCTCTGTAATAACATTTACATAGTGAATTTCTTACGAGAACCTCCTGCGCCGAGGTTCTCACCCAGTGGTTTTTCCCCTATTGTTGGGGTTTTCCACGTTAAATACAGTCTCCAATCGCTCTACCCTTTCAAATCCCCGTTTTCCTTGCTCGACAATCTTCAAACCGAACGTCTCGCCTTCCTTCGCACGCCGAACCGCGTTCTTCCCCATTCGGTGAGGAGAAACCCGCCGACATCAGTGTGGTCGCTTGAAATCCGAGGAAACGGAACATATATTTACTACTACCTTCCTTGTTAATATTGCAAAATAGGAAAAAGCCAAGCAAACATCTCCTTTTTATTTAGCAATAAACTGAAGTGAACCAAAAAACTATTTTAAGCTTTGAAGAAAATGACATACCCAATCATGGCATGCGACTATAAAATGATCGGCTCCGCTCGTCCTGTTCCAGAAGGGATATTTAGAAGCAAGCATGTTCACGTAATTCCTTAAAAAGATTGCCAATGGCCGTAATGCATGAGAATTCGGCACGTAAAGAGCTTCTTCTAGTCGCACCGCGCTATACGCCAGGTAGAACAAATGTGCCGTATTCGGGTCTTTCGTGACAAACTTATCATTCTCCTCCATTAATTTCATAAACCACCCTTCGGAAGCATATATGCCTCTTAATATCGGCGTGTGGAATATGGGTCGATGTCCTTCTCGGTATATGTACACCTTAAGTGTTCTTTCCATCAGCTCATAGCTCCTGGAAACATATTATGTTTTTAGTCAATTAATTCCCATTCTTGGAGCATTTCAAAGTAACATGCTCTAAAATCATTAAAAAAGAAAAAAAAAACAGAGAAACATAACCAAGGTTTTCTGTATCTAGCCGAGCCGAGTTTGGGTAAACTCAGATCCCGGCTCGTATCGACTGTGCCGATGGTGCCGTGCCTTAAGTGTTCTTTCCATCAGCTCATAGCTCCTGGAAATATATTATGTTTTTAGTTAATTAATTCCCAAATTAGCATTTCTTTAAAGTAAGATGCTCTAAAATCATTAAAAAAGAAGAAAAAAACAGAAAAACATAACCAATATCTATAAGTTAATCTAGCAGAAGATCTAATGGCAATAAGATCAAATAACAAGAGATTATAAGGAACATAATTACAAAATGAGTCGTACATCGATAATTTTTTACTACTAAATCACACAAATACTAAGTAAAATATTTTTTTTTGAGAGAACGAGACGAAATCTCTCCCTGAGTCTGTCTCCACTAACTCGCGAACCACAGTTTTCTACGGACACTTATAGGAATATTTTGGACCCAGGTACGCGCAGGAGAGTAAAACTCCGGCCTGGCGTCCGTCCCCGTACCAGACATGAACTACTGGAAGTTATCTAGCCATCAGCTTTCCCGTGACCGCTGTAAACACGCGGTCTCGGGCACATCCCCATTTCAGGCACTCTCGGGGATTCAAAAACCCGGACGCTCGCTTCCTGAGGCGAGCGTCCCGGCCGTCCCAGCCAGGGGCGGAGGACACGAAGTAAAATATTTAGTAAAGAAATTTAAGATCACATAACCAAAAAAATTGCAAGTAAAATAGAACAATCTATAACTAAAGAGCAAAAAAAAAGCAAGAATTAAAAAATTAGTTAATGACAATAATCTGCATCTAAGTTTTTCACCTGATGATTTAGAAATTTACATACCGTTTAAATACCGAGAAATTCCGAAAAAGTGGAGCATGAAGCTCTGGATCTTTCCATAGCAATGGAGCTCGATCGATCTCCTTCTTTGCGTAAACCAACTGATCTTGTGGCGTCATCAACCATAAAGGTTTCTAAAATAATAAAACAAAAAAAAAATTAAATAAAAAGCCCAATTATCCATAATTCTGAAAACCAAATGTATCCCTAAATTGATTACCTCTGGACCTGGTGGCTTAGAATTTAAGATCTTTCTATTAATGTCTTCGTCTTCGACCGCTGGCGGCGCAATTATCGTCGGTACTGGAGGATTCTGAATAATGAAACTCAAATTTTAAATAGGATTATTCAAAACTTCATGAATTAAATAGCACTTACA
This sequence comes from Xerophyta viscosa, assembly GCA_002076135.1. Classification (NCBI taxonomy): domain Eukaryota; kingdom Viridiplantae; phylum Streptophyta; class Magnoliopsida; order Pandanales; family Velloziaceae; genus Xerophyta; species Xerophyta viscosa. The sequence goes on along the minus strand of MJHO01000201.1, from coordinate 107,582 downwards.
GATTAATAACATAATTAAACACGCAGAAAATTACGTTAGTTTTTGCTATCGCCGGCGGAGGAAATGTCGCAGGAGTTAAAAGATCGGTAGAGATTGTAAGTTCAGTGGAGTTCAGAGATGACGGCGACGGCGACGGCGCCGGCGAAGTGTCAGCGTAGAGAAATGTGATATCGGAGGAGTTGGAAGTTAAAACGAAGTTGGAGTTGTCAAAGGAAGAGAGAGCGGATGGGGGAGAGGAGGGGAAGGAGAAGAGGACGAGAAGCGCGGCTAAGGCAGCAAGAACCAAGACGGGGGCAGCGCGGCGGAGAACGGCGGCTGAAGCGAGGAGAGCCGCCATGCACGGCGGAGGAAACGCAGTCGCTGGTGATGATTTCTAAAGGTCATTGATTGTTGGCAAAGTAGAAGTGACCGGAGAGAGAGAGAGACGATAAACACACTGTATGACTGAAAGAATTTAATATTTGGAAGTTACGAAAGTACCCCTGTCGGTGTTGGGAATGTTGCTGTAAAGTGGCGACAATTGGTGGGAGTTAATTGACACAAGCGGGCTGCATGTGAAAAGCCAGCTATGTCTATGGCTTGGGTATGGTGTAGTTATTAAGTATTTTTTTAAGGATATTTCGAAATTTATAAACTTAATTCATTAAAATAAAAAAATATATTATCTATATAACTATCATAATATATATATATATATATATATTAGTGAATCTCCTCCCACCGTATTATCTATTTTTATTATTTATATTAAATCACAATTATAATTTTAATTTTAATATAAATATATATATATATATATTAGAATATTTTATAAAATATATTTTATATTTTATTATTTTTTATATTAATATTACGATTAGTGTTGTTATATTTACTAATCGTGATATTAATATAAATTAATAATATTATTTATAATAATAATATTATTTTAATAATTTTTTTAATATATGTGGTGGCGGTTATACATCGCCACGACAATTTGTTTTTTATTTTAAAAATTAATATGTCAAGTTTGAAAAAAGGATAGATAAGCAATAGTTTTTTTAATTATTGTGAAAAATATTATTTATAATTAATTATTTTTTAGATCAATTATAAATATATGGAAGTTTGTGTTTTTCTTTATAAAATACAAAAAAAATAAAGTTTTCACATCCCAATTTACTAAATTTGTATCTAAAATTTTATAGAAAATGGTATTGGACAGATCACTTTAAAAAATACCTAATTTAATTTTTTTTTTGAATCTCATGATCGATAAATCTGTGATTTACCGACTCTTATATAGAAAAAAATATCGATCAGACTGTTTTTGAACTAGTAAGTCAGATTCAATTGCATTTCTAAATCTTTGTTTTGTTAAAGAGAAGCTCACTATCTATCTTTTTTACATTAAATTCTTGTCATTTTTGGCTCGAAGAATGAATTGTTATTTGACGAATTATCTTTAAATCTAAAATTAAATTTTAGATTTTTTTATAAAGAAAAAAAAAGTAATTAAATTTTAAATAAGTTGTTGTTTGGTAGGTAGTAGGGCTACTATTATTTTATAATTGGAGAATATAAAAAAGTTATTTATATATAATTTTGCTGCTTTATGTAGATTTTATGCTGATGTGCTATGCTTCTACTGTATAACAATATTTTGTTATGTCAGTAAAACTAACCATCAAAATTCACATAAATCTAAAAATATATTTAAATAGCATAAGGGCATCAAATGTCCAAGTAAAAATGCATTCTGTAAATTAGGTTTTTACATATTTATTTGTTATAACAATTGTATAAAAAAAAGTTATTATAAATAGAATATTTTTACAATAATTACAAAAAAAAAAAAACACAATTTGCTATTTTTTTTTTGAAAGTTTGAAGTAGATTAATGGTTTTGTCTTTTAAACATACTATTTTTTTTGAGAATGTGCGTTATGTGAGTATTGTCGGTATATTTAAAATCGATCATTGTATTTAAAATAAAATAACAAACTAAAAATTATGAAATATGTATAAATGAGTTGTGAAAATCCAAATTTATAATTTTGCCTAAAAATTTAAAGAAAAATAAATATTTAGCTAAATGTTCATACAACTGCGGTGGAAAAAAATAATTTATCTAACAGACTAACAGTTACGGCACATAAAAAGAAAATGGAAAAATTTTTTATCTATTATTGAGACCAAAAAAAGATAAAAACAAAACATTTTTTTCGAATTATGAAAAAAATAAATGATTTACAGCCTAATCAAAATTTTAACACATAGCAACTACCAAACAGTTTTAAATTTGACCTTAGTTTTATTTCATTTACCTATATTGGTATATAAAAATGCTCAACTCCCAAACTTGAAATAGATAATTCTTGAAAAACTTAAATACAAATATATTTAAAATTGTTTGGTTCTACAATACACCAAGACGGAGGGAGAATTGAATAATTATAACTCTCTCTCTCTCTCTCTCTCTCTCTCTCTCTCTCTCTCTCTCTCTCCTCTATTAGTAAAAGTGATCAACTTCAATGTGTTAATTAAATTGTTATACCTTGCTTTTTTCCGACTAAACAATAATCATTTTCTTTGATTTTAGCGACTAACGAAGCAAGCTATCCCCCCTCTATTTTTACAGATAAGTAGAGCCGTTGTGTATAATTCTGTCACCAAAATAAAAATTACAAAAATAACTGTTAGGACCGGTGCTCGGCTTAAAATGCGACGCCGCAATCTAAGAAGTTATTTTATCACATATGAACCGAACACAAGTTCAGCCCCAGTTGGTGTGAGACAATCTGCGCTCGCAGTGTTACCTGCGTGAGCCAGGGCCCAACTAGTCCAGTCCAGGTAGTCTTGCTGGCCCAGCGAACGTGACCTACCCTGCACGAGTCAGTTCTAACCTGCCGACTTAGCTCGCAAGCCTCCGCCGCACAGGCTCGACCTGCCAGGCGCACGCGCTGGCACTCAACAACAACATTTCAAATATTTATCAATTAATGGCAAGAGATTTAGGACTAATCAATATTACTTGCATATTTAAGCGCAATTTATGTTCCAAAAGAATTTTGGATTTTCTCTAATAGATTTTTGCAAGTGTATGATCTATTATGAGCAAAAATAACCCCTATATATAATTCAGAAAAAATTCTCCTCCAAGTATCACTAGCCGTGAGGTATCGATCAACTGATACAGATTTTTGGTCGACCATTTTTAAGGTCTAATTTTAGTCTACTCAAACTAGCGGTCGATTTATTCCTTCCAAAGAGAAATCAGTATATTACTAAGAACTATCGGTCGACCAATAAACCATTTCGATCGGCTGATATTTGTTGATGTTTTAGTTAGTATATGGGGTAACATATTAACTTATAATTTTTTATCACAAGCCAGTTTTTCTTTTGAGTTTAACTTGAAACCATGATTTCTAGCTTTATAGATTATATAAACATGATCATAAACATATAAATAAATAATTAAAACTGCACCTATAAAAATTCATATTCTTTAGGGTTCATAATTACATCCAAATTTGTTCTATTTTAGATATTGCTTGTTCGGGTCGTTTTGTTCTTTAAGGTTCATAAGGCAGCACATATAACTTATAAAATTTTTTTTTAATAAACTTATTAATAATATTTTTACTAATTATTTTTATTATCATCGCTAGGTACAACAAAAAAAAAAATCGAAATATATTGGAACTTAAAAATTTTAGAGCTCAAATATCTTTTCTATATATTTTTTAAACAAATTTTGTATGAAAAAGTTACGGTGCATATACTAAGACTTTTGTTGTAAAAAGAAAAAAGAAAATATCTATCTATCTACAATAATGTAAAGCGGAGCTATATCCCTATTTTGTTGCCACGTGTCCATCCTAAAGCGGTGTTATGCCACGTGTCCATTCTAAAGCGGTGCTATGAAATGATGTGTCTAATCTACAAGAGATGCATATGTTCATGAAATGATGTATTTGTTTATGAAAGGATGCAACCATTCACCTCATGAAAGGATGCATATTTTTATGAAAGGATGCAACCATTCGCCTCTATATATAGCAGTTATTACTATTTCTTCGGAACGATTTACTCCCAATCCGAATAATTGTTAAACTACAGTGATCGTTCGGTTGTCCAGATATATTATCAACATACCTATATTCAAGTTCATATATCTTATATATGATAAAATGTCTACTCTAACTTTTTTCTTTTATTAACTATTGAAATTGTCTCCGTAGCATACTTTGTTAAACTGTGATATGCATTTCTTTTAACACCTTCTGCTAAAAAAAAAGGTTTAAATGTCAACATCGGAAGTTGTTATCCCATCAACTTCAAACACATTTTAAAGAAAATAACCAAGAAAATTGAATTACTAAAAAAATCAACCTTCAGTTATGAGATGAAAGATGGTTTCTTCCTTACATGTGTGACATTTAAAATAAAGGAGAACGAAACATTGAACTTATTCGGTGAAAAGCGTTTTTCGTTAAAAAAAAATATGAACGTACAATCTGTGAAGCAGCGATTGAGACATTTCACAAAATTACCATTAAAAATGTCAACTATTCGGAGATGTTAAAGAAAAATGCTGCCTTTTTAAGGCTTCAGGAAGTGTATGAGGAACTACTAGACAGATACAAGCAAATGGAGGATGAAGTTAATGCAATGTACTCACCTATCATCTATAAGGACTAGCAAAATGGGTGATCGAGGCAAAAATAATTACAAGAATAAATATTGGCTTCTTGATACTAAGAATAATTATGTCTCCAATAAAGACAAAGTGGCATTTTCTATTAAGACATAGACAATTTCCTGTAAAAATATGCTTTGCAATGACGATAAATAAAAGTCAAGGACAAACACTAAAATAAGTGGGATTGTACCTGTCAAAACCAGTTTTTACTAATGGACAATTGTATGTTGCCATTTCACGGGTCAAATCACAAAAAGGATTGAAAATACTTATTGAGAATAACGACAATAGATTTTAAGAATATACAAAGAATATTGTGTACCATAAAGTTTTCCAAAATATGCAAGAAAGTGTATGAGTTATTGATGATTGTGGAAAAGAAGAAGAACTGAAGAATTTGCAGCGACACAGTGGATATTAATCATCACATCATCTACGACATTAGGACCTACAAATATTTTTCTTTTAATGTAAATTACAAATATATAATCATCATTTATAAAATTAAAATTTTTATTATAAGTGTCAAATATTTAGCATTTCAACTGTTTTAAATAAAGTTTATCATTCTATTATAAAATAAAATTATAATAAATTATTTAAAAATAAATAAAAATTTATACAAATAGTCCGTGCATTGCACGGGTCTTATACTAGTTTTAAAGAATTTTCGGTACCTTATTAGCGCTCCTAAATCATAGCCGAGGGCCCAAGAGCACCGCCTTCTCTCTCCCCAACATTTTCAATTTTCGGAATATTTGCATATCAATCTTCCAAAATTTCACTCTTGCATTTTAATTCCCAAAAATACGTTTTCGCGCTGATATGACGCTCGCGCGTCGTCACGTCGCACGTTTCCGTATTTTCAGAGACTAAAACCTGCAAATATTGATTTTAGGTGAGCTAATATGCAATTATCCTAACATGTCCAATAATGTGTAGAAAAACTATAATTATATGCCACATCGCATTCGTATAAACTATTACTTGAAAACTATGTAGCAACCACTAGTACAAAATAATTCATGTAGTATTTTTTTTTTTCTCAAAAAAATACTCTTCGCATTTTTCTATACTCTCCTCAAATATTTATAATTTTTTTTAATATTTATAAAAAAATACTACTTATATAAAAGGCGTAATTATATATTAGAAATAATTGGGTCTCAATATTATATTTTTAAATTAGTAGTAAAAACTTCATTTCATTATTAGACAGTAAAATTAAGAATATTTGTTCACATATGATAACAAAATCCAGCAAAACAAAACCAACAAGGGAGACTTGCACTGCAGTTTAGTAAAAAAAAAATACACTTAGATTTTTTTTTTATAAATGGTGTTGAAAGTATCAACGATGTGTTAAAAGTTATCAAAAGTGTGTCAAATTTTTTTTTTAATATAAAGATATTAAAATTGATACAAATGTGTTAGAAATTTACTAAAATAGGTCAAATATAAAGTGTCAGATGTGTGTCGAATATTCAAAAATATATTAGAAATTGTTATAAATATATTAAAATATGTTAAACGGCTAAAGTGTAATATGGAGGGACTAAAGTGCAATATAAGTCCTCAGCCACAATTGCATTATTGTTTGGAGTTTACTCGGCGAAATCTAAACATTTGTACTTGATAATATTATTATTTAATAATAAATAAATAAGAATGTTGTTGAATTATTGGTTAAGTTGATAGTGTAACACTGCCAATGGTCCATGGGCATAGTACTGTGTCTTTTTTTGGTTTTATGTGACGTTGCCAATTAATAAGAATTTAAAAACAATTATATAATTAAAAATTATTACTTATTTAAAATAGTAATTAATTAATTATATTAATTTATGCATATAGGGGAGCCGGCTCCCTGGTGCTAACCCACCAGGGTGTATGAAAAAATACGGCGCGGATCGTGCCACGTCAGCTAATACGGATCACGAAACATTAGATAAAATTTACGAACGTTTATTTGACCTATTTTTATATATTTTTAGGAAAAATTTTGAACTACCAAGTTATAAATTTTGATGCGATCTACAACTATGTAGTTGAAAATTTTTCGAAAAAATGTCAAACGGTATGCCAAAAAGATAATCATATATCTAATTATCTTTTTGGCATACCATTTGATATTTTTTCGAAAAATTTTCAACTACAAAGTTGTAGATCGTATCAAAATTTATAACTTTGTAGTTCAAAAGTTTTCCTAAAAATACATAAAAATAGGTCAAATAAGCGATCGAGAATTTTATCAAATGTCTCGTGATCCGTATTAGCTGACGTGGCGCGATCCGCGCAGTCGGATTTCCTGCACCCTGGTGCGTTAGCACCAGGGGAGCCGGCTCCGCATATAGGCGCGTGTGCGCGCGAGCGCGCACACACCAAGTCTTCCTGTCTTGTCTAGGAGATAATTTTATTTCTAATTGCTGAAAAAATTAAAAAAAAAAAGATTACATGTTGTTTCACATTGGATTACTTGTTTTGACTAGGAGTGTTCATAGATCGGTCCGAACTGAAAAAGATCCGGTCCCGACCGGCATATAAACGTTCAGGAGCGTGACCCAATTACAAGTTGATAATCAGTCTTCGGTTCGGTCCAGTTCAATACCGAAAATCGGTGGATCGGCCCGATGATGGTTTAAGGGTTCGGCCCAATAAATTTGTGAATCAAACTAACAAATAATTTCGCGGCTAAACAGTCAGAAATTAGCGGCCAAACATTATACATAATGCAATTTGTGGTCCAACTGGTTTGGTCAGGTTTGACCCAATTGTTCTACGGTTTGGCCGGACCGAACTTGTTCAATTTCAGTTCAGTTTTCAGTCCATAGTATTGATGCTATTCGGTTTCCAGTTTGGACCGGTCAGGCTCGATTTGATCGGGTCCGAATCGGTTGAGCACCCTTAGTCTCAACCAAGTGCTATCTCTCTTGATCTCAAGCGCTGCTACAAGGATCTTGGTTGTCGACTAAAATTCATGCCAGTTTAGGATGACCCGATTACATCCAAAGAAGAATATGTAATAATAGTTTAGGGATGAATTTATCTGGCTGGTGGCATCGCAATGGGCGGGGATGAATGCCTGCCAAAGCCGGAGGAGCACGATTAACGCATGAAGAGAGAGAGATCACCGGCGGCACAATGGGGGAGGATAAGTATCTCCCAAAGCCATAGGCCGTGCGATTAACTGATGAAGCGGAGGGCGAGAGAGAGAGAGAGAGAGAGAGAGAGAGAGAGAGAGAGAGATGCGCCACTGGTTGAGACTGGTTGAGAGGGATAAAGAAACATCAATTAATCCTAGAGCTATAAACGTGGGAGGTTACTGCATATTAGACCTCCATTCAGGCCCAAGCAATCAATTTCTTTTAATTGGGGCCTCCATTGATATCGAGTAGAAATCGACCCAACCCAAAATTTCACACCATAACCCGATCCAAATTGTTTGTGTCCGAATAGCTCAACAGCCAACCCGAACCAAAACTGAGCCTAAACCAAAACGTTGGCTTTTTCAGGTTTGGTCGGGTCAGATTTTTTGGTTATTTAGGGTAACGTTAAGCCCTTCATGTCTCTTGCTATACATAATCTTTTTTAATTACGAGGAAAAACTCATCTAAACCAACAACTGGACCTTTTTGGACACGGATAAGTTCCAACATGCCTAAACAATATAATACGTAATGTTCGTGTGGACTATCACTTGCCCCACCACGACAACTCAGGGGTAAGGGAGAGCGGGATAAGTGTGATTCATGTATCGGTTGGTGCATAAATTGGTGAGGTGGAGATATCGCAAACTAGGTTTTCAATATGTGTCCTATTATATAATGGTTTTTTGAAATAATGAGATAAAACTTCTTCTCTAAATTTATAGTTAGATAGTTTGTACATGTATAAGTTCCTACTTCGTCCAAACAATATGTAATACAGATTGTTCGTGTGCGCTATTGGCCCATCCCTTGCTACAACCCACAAACTTTTTTTATTTTTTGAGATAATTGTAGAAAAATTTCGCCGATAATTGAATCACTTTTGTGTGAATGTCGTAACAGATAAATTAGTAGGTGCCATGATTCATGTTCTATCACTCGATGAGTCACAGAATTTCGGTCTAAACAGATTTGAAGGCCTATATTATTCTTTACGGAATATAAAAAAAGATAAATTTTTACATCTATGCAAACAACGCTTGCGTTCGACGCCACTCACAAACCTTTCTTCTGTTTTTTTTTTTTTTTTTTTTTTTTTTTTTTTTTTGAGATAACAAGGCGAAATCTTTCTGGTGCACCAACTCCAGATATTACTGGAGACACCGTTTTCTAACCACTATCCGTCAGTCTGTATTGGACCAAAACTGCAGTCAGGAAGTAAAATTTTAACCTGGCATGCACTCCGAGCCAAGCGTGGATTACCGGCGCCCTATTCAGCCACCACATTAAAAATTCTAACTGAAAATTTGCTGAAATTACTTATTTTTCATTTCAAGGCCGAGTGTGATTCGAATCTACGACGCGTATTTTATGTGGTACACGCCACACCGGTAAACCCGTAGATGGACCACTCACAAACCTTACTAATACTTTATCAAAGAAGACATACCAACCGTGGAACCAAAGAAACAAACAAATTCATCAATTGATCCCTTCCTTGTCTTCAAAAAAATGAATTCATCTTTATTCCCCCTTTCTTCTTTTTCTATTCTTATTCTTTCTGACTCATAAAATCTTCGTAATCTGAACAGAGAGAGCAGCAAATCAATCAAACTCATGAAACCATGCAAAGGAGAAAAGAAACTCGTAAAATTATACACGTAGAAACAGTTGCTGATGATACCATGACTGCACCTCAGACTCTAACCTTCCCCCTTCTCCTCTTCAAACTCTCTGCAGCAGCGCTCGCCGGCGCCGTCGCATCCATCATCGCCGCCCGCATCACCCGCGCCAAGTCCATGTCCTCCCTCCGCCGCGACGTCCGTGCCGCCCTCCTTGCTCTCCTCGAAGTCCCCCGCCGCAACAACGGCGACGGCACCGGCTCGTCATCGGGCCCGCCTGTGATCCTAGTGACGGGATTCCGATCTCAGGGGAAGAGCGCGTTCGTGAACACCGCCTGCCGCGCGCTCGCGGGGGAGAAGGGCCCGCTAGTTATCCGATCGGAGACGGCGCCGGTGGGTCTCCCTGCTGCCACGGTGGCGCGGCGCACCGTGCGGGCGGGTGTTGGCTGGGGAGTAGGTGGCGACGAAGGGGAGGAGGAGTTTTTGGAGGTAGAGATGGTGGACGCGCCGCCGCTTCCGGACGCGGCGGCGCTGACGAAAGAGGATGTGGAGGCTGCGGTGGGGAGCGGTGGCGGAGGTGCAGCAGCGCCGGAGTGCGTAGTGGTGGTGTTGAGGTGTGGACCTTTGACGAAGGACCAGCACGCCGCGATCAAGCGGCTCACCGATGTTGCCACCGCTGTCCGCGATCGAGGTGATACTACATGCAACTCGTGGTAGTAGTGGAAAATTCTGCATTCAAAAATTTACGCCAAGATATATTCATTTCATATTTAAAATAAAAAAAAAATAATTTATGATCAAATTTTAGAAAAAAAAAACATTTTTTTGGAAAATTTTTTTTTTTCTAAATAAAACTTATATATTCTGATTAGATTTACAATTTTTATATTTAAAAATTTTCTAAAAAATACTTTTAAATAAATATTTAGAGCTCCAAATTTTAACTGGTCCAACGAATTTTAAGTAGTTTTTAAACCCACTTTAAATTCTTTAAATTTTGGAGCTATAAAATATATTTGTAGAAGTATTTTTTTAAAAAAAAAATTGAACATAAAAACTGTAGATCTCGTCAAAATCTGCAATTTTGTTATTAAAATTTTTTTTAAAAAAAAAAATTCTAAAATAAATTATTTTTAGACCGTTATACGAAATAACGTGGTGTAATCGTTATACCAAAAAATCTCTCATAGTAGAGTTCCCAAACATGCACCTAAAAGTAAAACACAAGAATTTACTTTAAAATTTTGAAAAATACGGTCTTTAAACTTGGATTATACAAAAAAATTAAATTAATAATCAAGATCAAGCCTATATGTTGCTCTGCTTATAGAACCTTTGTGCTTTAATAAATTAAAAAATTAAAGATTATAATAGACAAATAGTCGAAAAATAAAAATATTCGCGACTTTTCGTTGAATTCGTGGGGTATAGATCAGAAATTAAAGAGTTTTTTTTTTCGAATAGAGATGTTAATGTTAATTAGCACATACAATTTAATTTTTTTATTTTTTATTTTTTCAAGATAATTAATGGCTTAGATGACTAAGGCATTAGAGTAGGCCGCATGGATATTAGACGACCAATGTGTTATTTACAGACATTTTCTAAAAAATCAAGCTAACTACTAAGGTCATTTTTATTTTATTTTTTATTTTTTATTTTTTATTTTTATTATTTTATTATTTTATTATTTATTTTTTGTACTTCTGCCTAGGCTTATTCATCTTTATAGGTTCTTCAACATCTTGAAGCTCTAAGCTGATGCTTCCTAAGATAAATATAAATATATGGTATCTCAGGAAATGGAGAGACTTTTTCCATTTTCCTTTTTTCTTTTGAGAAAAAGTTGAGAAATTCTACCGTAATTGATCTACGTTATGCAACCGTTGTAACAGATAAAATTACAGATGGCATCGGCTTTTATTGTACCAATTGATAAATTTTAACCTTTCGATTTGGACAAGTCATAAAGCCTGTTTACACTCCATAAAATATATGAGGGAAATTTTTCATACTTTTGCAGGCGATTTCTAAAAAATTTGAATCTTAGATCTTTGATTCCGACCCCTTTGAAATTCAAACCTAAAATCATCGCTTCCGACCCCGAAAATGAAATTTTATAATACTTAGGTGTAAGATCAACTGCTTAGGTCCAACTTATCGAAACAAATAGTTAGAAATAACTTTTGAAAAAAAATTGAATCAGAAAATAAAGTACGCAGTATCACACTTCCAAATATTTTTAGAATATCATAAGCTAAGCTAAAATCATTATCAAAGTGATAATACAGATATTAATTTATTTGAATATAATATTTTTATCTATTTATTTGCCGTTCAATTTTTTTTTTTTTTTTTTTTTTGAAAATACTGTAATATGAAGTTATAGATTTTATTTTTCTAAATAATTTTTTTCTTCAAAACTTCTTTAAAAACTATATATAATTATGATTAATGAATTGGGTGTAAATAATAAAATTTATATTAAATTTATCCTGGAATTAGGGTTTTGCACTGCAACAGGATAGATTAATGAATGTCTCTCATGGACTTACAGGTCTAAACTTGGTTGTTGTTCTAACAAACAAGAAGAGTCTGAAAACGAGGAAGCAAGGAGAGGAGCTCCGGCGGGAGGTGGCGTCGAAGTCCAGGACCGACTGCGTCTTCTTCGTCGAGAATTACACTGTCGGCGGGGCCGGCAAACTCCGCACTCCGACGGTCGTTAAGAATGACTTCGAAACCGACTTCACCGTGCTCGCCGTCATTAGACAGTGCATTGAGTTCATTTCAATTTACCGTAGAGCTCCTCCGCCACTGCCATCGCCGATAAAGATTTCTCCCTCGTCTGGGTCCCCAGGATCCGTAGTTTTAACGGGAGATCGCTAAATAAACAGTAATGTTTGATGTATTCTAGTTCATAATTACACACACGTGCACACACACACACACAAATATATATATATATATATATATATATATATATACATACATACTATTCGCAGCTCGATCTGAGAATAGTTTTAATAAGCTAACATCTCAGCCGTTGATCTATTTGATTTAACGGCTGAGATTTTAATTTTTATATTTAACGGCGTCGTTAAATACTTAACGACGTGAATCTTTATTCCGTCAAGTATAAAATTAAATCTCAGCCGTTAAATCAAAAAGATTAACGGCTGAGATTTTAGCTTACAATTGCTATTCTCATGTCGAGCTGAGAATATCATATATATATATATATATATACTTAACGGTGTGCATTTTTATTCCGTTAAGTATAAAAAATAAAATATCAACCGTAAGATCAAAGAGATCAGCGGCTGAGATGTTAGCTTACAAATGCTATTTTTAAGTTTAGTTGAGAGTAGCATATATATATATATATATATATATATATATATATATATATATATATAATATATATATATATATATATATATAGTTTGTGTTATAATCTAAGGCGAATAACTATTGATAGTGGCTAGTTGATATTGAAATATCTGAGTGTTATGTACGTATCTTTGTCAATATATATATATATATATAAAGTGTTATGTAAGTATCTTTGTCAATATAAAGTGTTATGTAAGTATCTTTGTCAATATATATATATATATATATATTGCATGTGTTAAATTAATTTGATCCGGAAGTGTATCAGTTCTGACAACGTGACACCTCTTAAGTATTTTCATCATTATTTTTAAATAAACTCATAATAAAAAAGAAATAAATAGGAAAATTCATTTGAAATTAAAAGAAAAATTGTTAAAAAAGCTACACAAATTTAACGTCTGGGTATTTTAATTTGTGTCCGTCAAATAAACGATAAATCACTGTATAATTTGATGCTGCATTTTTATTAAGTCAAATTATATTTGGTACCATCCACGCCATATCATTTATCTATGTGGCATAGATATTTCATTAATATTTTGACAAATAGCATATGTGTCAAATTAACTTTTGAATTTCAAAATAAGTTAAAATAAGAACTAAAATAGGGATAATTGCGTATCAGCCCTCTATTTCGGGAGTACATAAATTAGCCTCCCGAAACACATTTTTGGGGGGCAGATTTACAAAAAAAAAGTAAATCAGACCTCGAAAATATATTTCGGAAACTGATTTATACAAATTTAAAAAACGGAAGGCTGATACGGCAAAGTCCCACTAAAATAAGTGCCCCTTCATTTTTGATAATCGAGAAATTATATCTTGTACCATCCACGCCATGTCATTTATCTACGTGGCAAAGCCATTTGGAGGGCATTGCTGTCATTTGTCGTTCATCTTCCTCTCCAAACCTCGCCGATCGTCGACTATCAGCTGCTGCCGCATGCTGGAGGGGTTTTTCCAGCGATCTACTGACGATTGTATCGATTTTTCAGGTGACTCCGCTCTTGCTCATAAAATCGTGTACTCCACTCCACCCCGCCTCGTCTTCTTCTATCCTTTCCAAACCCACCCTCAATTTCGTCCTCTCCTAATAGTCGCCTGAGATTTCTGCCCAGCTGTAGCTGTTTGTGGAGGCGCCGGTGATGCGAAAATTTCATATCGATGAGATATTAATAAAAAGAAAGTTGTTCTTTCTCTTTGAGATATTTTATCAAACACCTAGTGTGTGCAACATAATCTGAATTTGAAAGCAATGGAGGGGAAACCGGTTTATGAAATTGTAAATGCAATCGGGTTTTTTTCCATCTTGTTATCTTCAAATCAAAAGAAGAAACAGGTTAATATTGTTGACTCTAATTTAATTTTGATAGTAACAAAATAATAATAAAAGTACTAGTAATAAATTTGTTTAAGTGGAAAAAGCGTAAACATTGAATGGAGTTAAATTTATATATTATAAAATATGATTAATATAGTTCGTCGCTATCTATTCACTAAATATATTTTTCATACGATTTCCAAATAAAGCGTCAACAGTGGCACACTTTTCCAACAATATACAATTCATATAGTTTGGATAATCGTACTAATACAGATAATGTAAAATAATGTGATATTTTGTAGCGTAATATTCTGTATGAAGCTCCAAATAAGATGAAAATAATTTCATATGAAAGTAAAATCGAAGACCTTTCCACCAATATATGGTTCGTCCACAACGGACAAAAATGAGAGAGAACGAGACAAATGAAGTCAACTAAAGTTGATCGGAAATGTTAGTATATACATATAAGATTTCGGATGAACCAAAAATTAATTGCGATCGACCAATAATCAGACAGAAACTAGCAGTTGAAAAAGTTTTTAATGTGCCATTATATAACCAAGGCTTCAAATGATTACATCAACTCAAGCTTTTCATTGGAGACATATTTTATAGTTGAAATTTAAAACATTCTTAGAGCCTCTAAAATGGCAGACCTTTCTAGCATTATATGGTTCACCAAAAACTGATAGAAATAAGAGAGAACGAGCTAAATGAAATCGACTGAAGTTGAATAGAAATGTTAATGCAGCGAAGATTTCGATTGACCAAAAATTAATTACGGTCGACCGATAATCAAACAGAAACTAGTTATTGGAAGTAATTTTCAAGGCGCCTATATATACCCAAGGGTTTAAATAGTCACAACAATTCAAGCTCTTCATTGAGACATATTTTAGAATTGAAAGAGTATTCTTAGAGCCTCCAAATTATTCTAGAGTTTCTTTTTTCTTGAGATTAGCGTGGGGGAAATCCTGCCCGTAACCGGCCCTCATTCGAGCGACCTTGTAACTGGTAAACCCACGAGTGGCACCGGTCCCTATTCCACCAATCGAGGGGTCCCATCCTTAAATTATTCTAGAGTTTCAACTTATATTTCTATAAATTCAACCCTTTGACCTCTTGGATTGTATTTTTCTTTAAGAAAATTTATAATGGTGGCTCTTATTATTGGTAAAATGAGAGATAGACGGATTGCTAGCTCATCTGCGAAAAGTCATGAAGAACCATTATCGCTAAGTCCGAAAAAACAAGGTGTAACAACGTAACCGACGACCGGAAGTCGATTGTACGAGTGGATTGTGAAAAGTCCTCAGCGAAAAGAAAAATGAAGTAAACGTAGGCCAGTTGCACTGAATCACTATAAATACGGTGTATGTTTACATGTAAAGTATTTCATATTACCAAGTACAAAAACTTCATCTACTGTAGACATGAACCTTAAGAATTAAAAAAAAAGGAGTCCATTTGTTTCAAATTATTTGCAAAAGCCATTTACAACAGACAGTTTTGACGATAAAGATGGCTAAGGTTAGAAGAGCTCGCTGATCTTTGAAAGTAGGAGAAGATAAAGAGTTTTGATGATGCCGCTTCCCCGCCACCGGCTCTCCCGCTTCCTTCGTCTCGAAGAGGCTGTCTCTGGCCCCGTATTGACGTTGATTTCAGCTCATTGGGATCGTCGGCATGTGATATCTATAGTCGGGACCATCGGCCAGGATCTCATTGTTATCCTCTAGTCATCTTCCTCTATATAAGCATTAAAGAGAAGAATAAATAAAAGTTAGATTAAATAAAAATATGAATTTGTCTAGAATGAAGAGCAAAAAATATTAAAAAATGGTTAAAAAAATTTATTTACGTGCCATGTCAAATAAGCAAAAGCCATTGCGGCCCCTGACCCTGCACTGTCCAAACACCGGCTGCACTATAAAATTGGGTCTCTTTTTCTAGCCCAAAAAATATAGATCTACTTGAAAGTTATCACTTCAAGACCTCTCGAATATATTAACCCAACTCTCCCTCCCGCACAAAAGATAGGGATTAAATTCGCGTGCACAGGCCCAATTCTTATGTCCTACGAATATTCGGTCAACCGAAACTCCAGATCCGGTCGATCGGAATCTGTTCAACTAGGGTATTCTATGCATATTTTAGCAAAATTCATAGAGACTAAAACGTATATTTGCATTAAGTTTAACCCATATCTAACTTCACATTCACTCTACTAGCATGCATTATGTGGAGTTCAATCCCTGTTGTGTTACTAACTATGCACATATAGTAAGTTTAGTTATCAAATTTAAAATTATTGTATTAAAAAAAAAAAGAAAAGAAGTCTTTTCTGTAATTGAGTATTTTTAAACAGTTATCCAAAAAAAAAACTTATCAGTCCTCTAAAGTCAACAGTCGTGCGTTTTAGCCTCCGAAAATGTGCCACGTGGCGGTGCGCGAGCGCGCCATCTCAGTACAAAAACGTATTTTCGGAGGCTAAATGTAGGAATTACATTTTGTGGGGCTGATATGCAATTATCCTATAAACAAATCTAGTAGAATATTTGTCCTCCTGTGGATTATTTGCAGCAATTAATAACAATAAGTAAAAGCCCAATGGGCTAGGGGAGATGGGGCCCGCCACGAGTAGCCAGCCGTATACGGAAGTTACGACCCATAATACGGCCACTCCCCAACCTGTCCTTGCCCAACAGAAAACACCCCCTCCCTAACCTCCTGTCCCTAAGATCACATGGGCACTTAGTAAAGCCCACCGTTTCTGATTAATTTACGTATATGCCATTGCATCTCTGCTCCGCCTTTTGTCTTGACTAACGGAGCTCCAACTATCCATTAACGGAGCTCCAACTATCCAAACTCAATATAATAAAGTGCACCAGTAGTGGTCCTGTGGGATCGTTTGTATGATAATTATGGGGTCGTTCGTATGGTATTACCATATAAATGATCTCTTATACACGTAGGAGAAGTTATTTTTAAAAAATAAAAATAAAAATTAATATTGTAAATTATAAATTTTAATAAGATTTATAATTTTTATGTTCAAATATTTTTCAATTTTTTTTTAAATATATATAATTTTCCACTCCAATTTAAGGGGGTCAGAAATAGTTTTAACATACAGTTTCTAACTCAAATTCGTTAAGTTTTAGAGCCCCAACATATCTATTTAGAAATATTTTTTGAAAAAATTTTAACTATTAAAGTTGTAGATTATCAAAATTTATAATTTTTATATTGAAATTTTTTTTTTAAAAATAACTCATATTACGTGTATGGGTGTGAACAAAATTCTAAAGTCCACTGCAAAATTTTCTACATTCACACGAACTTCTACATGTGCCGATTGTGACGCAACTTCGCAGTCCACGCATGCATTAGGAATGCGCAACAAAGAATGTATGAGTGCCCGTTGTTCGAGCAGATAAAAAGGTTGGTTGAAAAAATGAGTGCGATTATTGGCAATCTTCGGCGGTCGACGATGCTGGAAAAGTCTTGAATATCTTTATTTGAAGGATAGCGCTAGTGATGGATATTTTCTAAGATATCATTCCTAGGAAGAAGAGATAGAGTAATGAGGTTGGAGTAGGAAGAAACAACATTAAATTTTTAAAATGATCCTTTTAAATAAAGAAATTAACTTAATCCGAAAACTTGAAGTAACATACATTGCACCATGAAACGTATGGTGCAATTATCAAATGTCAAGATTCCACAAGCTATAATTTTTTTTTTTTTTTTTTTTTTTGAGATTGAAGATAAATGGGATGCTAGCATGCTTGGGTCTAGAGATCGAAGTCTATCGAAATATCTCGATTTCGGTGCGGAAACGTTGATCGTGCCGTGCTCACTCCCGTACTCCGGCGATGCTCCGGCGATCTCTCCGGCGGCATGGGTGACTACCAGATACACTCACTTGTTCACTCTCCAAGTTTCCAATCTATCGCAAATACAAATCGGTGGCTCACGTGTGTCTATCAATATGTATTTATAGAGTGGGCGAGTGGTTACCGAAATCACCCGACGGTTACCGTAACTAACTGGCGGTTACGAAAATCGCAAAATAATTACCGAGTCCAATTGGATGCTTGACTCGGACTCTACTCGAGTCATGCCAACAGAGATTAATTAGGTGGCACGACTTTTGTACCGAGATCACCATATTGATGGATTTTCTACACTTCTTGTCAAAAAGGATCGGGTCTGAAATAGAGAGGATTTGAGTCCGAGGAGAGGAGACACACCCGATCCGTTATCTCCACTTTCAGCCACGTGGCGCAAGCAAATATTCTTTTTCGCGAAGGGTATTTTGGGTAGATCACTCAGAATAGTCACGTTACTGAGCACCTCGCTGTCCTCGCTCCGCGTTTCCTCCCACGGTGTAATCTCTCTCTCTCTCTCTCTCGCTCTATCACTGCAAAACCACCGCTCCTCCGCCTCTTCCCGCCGCCGTCGTCCGCCTCAATAACATACACTCTCTGTCCTCTATCTCTCTGAATTCACGATTCTCTCGCCATCGTCGAACTCCTCCTTGCACGCATTCTCACTGTAAGATCTGAGCTGAATTCACGTCGCCGGAGAAATGTAGGCCGAATTAGGTCACGTAAACAACTTATCTGATTCAACAACGAACTACAATATTTAATTTCTGCACAACTTAGCAATGAAGAGCTTAGATTGCTTCCGATCGCAACACCATCCTCAACATCGCGTTCGGCTAGAGCGAAGAATGTCGCTAGGGGAGTACAAAAAGTCGGTGTCTTGGTCGAAATATCTAGTAGCCCCAGGCGGCGCGACGATCAAAGGCGAAGGGGAGGAAGATTGGGGCGCCGACATGTCGCAGCTGCTTATCGGGACCAAGTTTGCTTCGGGACGGCACAGTAGGATCTACCATGGAATCTACTTGCAGAATGAGGTGGCCATCAAGATGATCAGCCAGCCACAAGAAGACGAACTACTCGCCTACGATATCGAAAAGCAGTTCGCTTCCGAGGTGTCTTTGCTCCTCCGCCTCCGCCACCCCAACATCGTCAAGGTCAACACTCGACATACATTTTGATTTTCTTTATTTGATTGCCTTTTGTTGACATGTTTATGGTTTTTTTTTTTTAATCAGGGCAGGAAAAATATAATTATTTGCTGAAGCTAGTTACTTATTACAAAAAGAAATAGAAAAAAGTGTATTAGATGCCGTTTCTTAATTTGTAGTATAAACTGTCTTTATTTAGAACATGAGTATTTTCCCGTAGCTAAAGCTCTACCCGCAATTGTTCCTGCATGGCTCTACCACGAGAATACTCCCATCTTTTTTTTGAGATTAGTGTGGAGAAATCCTGCCCGTAACCAGCTCTCTTTGAGCGACCGTCGTAACAGGTAAACTCATGGATGGTACCGATCCCTGTTTCACCAATCGAAGGGTCCCATTCTTACAGATAGGACGGATCCTGATACACGTCCCTGAAGGGACCCCAAACGAAGGCCCATTCTACTCCTCACGAGGTACAGAGAGGTTTTCGACCCCCACAATCTTTTTAAAGGGACGCGCTTTGAAGTCGAATTCGGGACGTTTGTTTCGTGAGAATACTCCCATCTTAGGAGTACCCTATTGCATCTGCGGGAGCTAGTATGAACTGCCTTGGTTCGGCGAAATAGTAAAGCCAGTTTAGGATTGTGCTAAGAGCTGCCTTTTGGAGTACATGGAAGTATTTGAATGTGATTATGTGACATTTGGGAGTTTTTTGAATGTGAATGTGCGTAACAATTCATGGTCGTGGATCTGAGGTGTGGAAATCACCTCGTGCAAAAGCTCGACATATATTAGGCAAGAAATTGGCCCCTCCCCTTCCGGGAATCTACGCCTACATCAGCCGGTAGCTCTTTTTTTAACTATAACTTTCATTGAAGCCCCCGATTTGCTAGTTTAAAGGAATGCAACATAGTTTAGTTATTTTACCTCCACTTTTTTTTTTATTATGTTTTTTTTCAATAATCTAGCTGTCTAATTCTTCCTTTCTACAGTTTGTTGCAGCATGCAAGAAGCCTCCTGTCTTCTGTATTATTACCGAGTACATGTCGGGTGGATCTTTAAGAAAATTCCTCCACAAACAGGAACCGCACAGTGTCCCGCATAAGTTAGTCTTAGATTTGGCCCTCGGCATTGCTCGAGGGATGAGTTGTCTGCATTCTCAAGGAATACTCCATAGAGATCTAAAATCCGAAAATATACTGCTTGGGGAGGACATGTCCGTGAAAGTTGCAGATTTTGGGATCTCATGCTTAGAATCCCAGTGCGGAAGCAGCAAAGGTTTCATGGGTACTTATCGGTGGATGGCGCCGGAGCTGATCAAGGAAAAACATCATACGAGGAAGGTCGACGTTTACAGTTACGGGGTCGTTCTTTGGGAATTGCTGACTGCGTTAACACCTTTCGAAGATATGACGCCCGAGCAAGCTGCTTATGCAGTTGCCCATAAGGTATGATTTTTTTTTTTTTTTTTTTGTTTGCCCATGAGCTTGTTTATTATGCAGTTAATGGCCCTAATGTAGTGCATCAGGATATGTACCATACGTATCCCGATGCACTGCGTAAGATTCTGATTACATCAGGTGTCCTGATGATCCTGATGAATATTACTATTTATTATGTGTTTTCTACACCGTATCAAACCAGAGAGGGTCACAGTATGATATGTTCTGCTTACTGCAGTAGTTGTGATTATTTCTATCTGCATTTTGTTGGAATCATTTGTCATTTAGTTCACAAAACTTATAATTCTCCGTGCAATTCGAATTCTGCGTTAATGGTTGAGTATATATGACAATTATTAGGTGCATCCATTTTAAGATCCTCCAGTTCTTTACCTGGAGTAGCTGGTAAAAAACATATACTTCTTTATTATGGTTTAGGGGAAGCCTGTACTGAATTTCTCATCTGTTTAGAGAATACGCGGAATTAAATGATAAAATACAAGATTTGAAAGAGCAATGATATGATGCCTCTAAGATTCCAACAAAACCCATCAACTTGATTAATATTTTGTCAACAACTCAGTTATCAGTCCTGCCAGAACACGTACTGGAGAATATATTATATATGCAACCATATCCCGATGAGGCTTTTTTTACAAGATCCTCGGGTTGAATATAAATACTCAAGCACACCAGCATTCAAACACACAAGTATGTAGAACACGATTCCAAACCACAAATGCCCAAAAGCAAGTAGAAAGAAAATGCAAAGAACAAATAAGCGTTAAAAGCATGGTTTTCTATGCTGAGCCGAGCCGAGTTTCGGTAAATTCAGATTCTGGCACGTGCCGAGCGGGCCGATGGTGCCGTGCCGATATGAATTTATATGTTATTTTTTAAAAAATAAAAAAATAATTTGAAAATTCAAATATAAGATTTTTTGACACGTGCCGCGCCGACAACTGCCGAAACAGGCACGTGCCGCCCGGCACGGACTGTGCCGACCGGCACCGAAAACTATGGTTAAAAGGCTAAAAACCAAAGAACAAGGACACAAGAGCAAGTAAAGAAAGGCACTCAACGAAAAGAAAGGCACTCAACAACTAAACCGGCATCTCTAAGTCTTCTAAATGTAGGTACCACTAACATGAATTCGTCGCCTCCAGTTAGCGAGTAATTTGTTAATGCTTCAAATTAACCATGAACATTTAGTTGAAGTTCTATTTAATCCGTATGTTATTTTTGAGATAACGAGGCGAAACTTTTCCCGGGTCCACTAACTCGCGGACCACAATTTTTTACGCGCATCCGCCAGCCTGCATTGGACCTAGGTGGCGCAGGGGAGTAAAATTCCGACCTGACATCTGTCCCTGGACCAGATATGAAGGGCTGTAATACGCAGCCACCAGCTTTCCTACAGCCGCAGTAAACGCGCGGTGCAGACACATCCCCGTTACATGCGCACTTCCCTTACGGGTAGGAATCGAACCTGGGTGGGGTGCACGCTTCCTGAGGCGAAACATCCCATCCGGTTGACCTAAGTGCGGAGGGCTTTAATCCGTTTGTTATTATCGGAGCTGATATTTAACACCATCTTTGATTTTGCAGAATGCAAGGCCCGCGTTGCCTCCTACATGTCCTATGGCATTCAGGCATCTCGTAAACCGATGCTGGGCAAGCGACCCCGATAAAAGACCCCAATTTGAGGAAATAGTTTCCGTTCTAGAAAGCTACTCAAAGTCATTTGAATTGGATCCAACATTTTTCTCATCCTTCGACCCCATCCGAGATCAGCCTGTTCGCCGATGCTTCCCAAGACTCACCGCACATAGGAAGCCCGCGTCACTTCAGATATAATAAGTATAAAGATTGATATGTGCAACGTAAGTTGTACCTATTCCTCCCATTTGTATGAATGAAGATTGCTAATGGATCTACGTCGTTTCCGAATTATTTAAGCTATCTTGATTTTGCTCTCCTCTATCACTCTTATGTGTGTATAAGTTTTTATATACACAATTATCATTATCAAGCAGTTGATCTCCTTTCTGGCTGTGATATTTTGGTTGCTAACATCAGTTTGCCCGAGTGGTCATGACGTCTGTCCTGGACTATATTCTCTGATTCTCCGGTAAGTGCAGTGGCGCTTCTCTCAAGATTTGATGAAGTTGCACATTTTATGATATAAGTTATATTATGAGATCTTATGAATTGTATTTTATTTGTCTGACTTGAAGATCGAATAAACTAAGGTGAGTGCGACAAGTGATACTAGACGCAAATCTTGTTTAGCTCTTCTCTTCGTCTCTCTGTCATCTCTCTCTACTCTCTCTTGCGACTCTATTAAGGTTTTTAATATATAATGTATTTCTAATCAGCTAATGATAAAGAAAAGTAATAAATCAAACTACGCATGTTAATACTCCTCCTTCCAAATAAATCCCGATAATTATTAAATCAGTTAAAATGTATGTATGATTATGTTTTTAAAAAATTAAATATGGAAAATAAATTTGGTTCATTTTATAATTTTTATATTAAAAGTTTTTTCAAAAATATTTTAAAATAGGTGTTTTGATGTAACAAAGCCTTTATAGATAAATTCAAATTTAAACCTCAAAAACATCTATTAGAAGCATTTTTTCAAAAACTTATATATATATATATGTGTGTGTGTGTGTGTGTGTGTGTTTAGGAGGGATGTAAAAGCCTTTCAAAGAAAAAAAGAGGAATCAGCACATCATCCCTTGATTTCCAACTATTGATTTCACATTATTAACAAATTAGCCCATATTTGAAATTTGGGTATGAGTATTATATAAGTATTTCTAAAAAACCATTGAAATATAAAAAAATAAAAATTTGATGTGATTTATAACTTTTCATTCAATTTTTTTTTAAAAAAAATTGAAATGTGTGTTTTGATAGTTTAAAGACTTAGTGGTTTATAAATTAATTCTTGTTAATAAACTAAAATTTTGGAGTCTCAAAATATATATTTAAAAAAAAAATTTAAAAAAAATTAAATAAAAGAAAATTAAATTTTAATGTAATCTATAAATTTTTATTTAAATTTTTTATATAATATATTTTTTAATATGTAATTTATGACGTCAAAAATAATATGTGATAAATGATGAATCTATTTGTAACTCGCAAATTGATACAAGCGCTGATATGTAAGTCTCCGGAAAAAAAATAAGGGCTAATTTATCAAAGTTTAGGGATATTTCTTTCCGGTAAAAAAAAAAACATTTTCATCTCTATAAATCTCAGTGGCCCACACCTAACATACATTCAAAGAGGATGAATCTCATTCAATCCTTACCCTACTTCCCTCTTTTTCTTTTTATCTTGATCGTCGAGTTCGATTTCTATCCATTTTTTTTTTATTTCAATCGGGGAATACTAAACGATAAATGGTAGATCATTCTAACGAGATATTTTTAAAATTCGAACCATCGATCTATTCTTTATAAAAAAGATGGACATTTAGTCTCATTTTAATATCGAGCTTTGCTAATTAATTGGATTAATACTAATTTGTACCATACTCCCTTATTATGGAGGGTGTCCTACGGCAGCCTTCTATATATAAACAATGATTACTAGCTAATCCATGCCCCATATCTTTAGATTTTAGGAAAATTGCATATCAGCCTCCTATTTTCATGAGCTAGTGTAAATCAGTCTGAAAATAAAAAAATGCCCGACGTGGCAGCATTTTTCTATTTTCAGGAGCTGATTTGTAAGTTTCTACGAAACAGGGGCTGATATGCAATTTCCCCTTAGATTTTCACCTCTAACTTGACCTCTAACACGTTATGAAAAACACCATTCATTAACAAAAAGTACGACCATCAGTTTAACATGCATGTTAGAAAATTTATTTTGTTTTGGAATAATGTCGGAAAAAAAAAAAAGCTTTTCAAAATCCGTACAAATCAGCATGTTTTTTCAACTACTTTAAAAGAAATTTTTGATCGAAAACTCAAAAATATTAAAAACGGCTAGTCTAGTTTTCCAAACAGCTAATACAGTACTATCGATACTATGTCATAGTGTTCGTATCGAAGTATTCTGATATATTAAAAAAACGTTCTAGATAAGCTAAGAAAATGTGACGAAAAATTAATTTAGTAGTTTCGTTTTATGGGTTGATTGTTTAGTTTTATAAAGTAGGAATTTTTTGCCAAAACTATTTTTATTTTCACTAATCCGAAAGTCAAACCCGGCGTAGGGTTGATTTGCCTCTATCGGAGCAAATCCAGTGTTGGCTCACGAATAGGACCTCCCGACCAAAATTATCTTACAATTGAGTGTATCACCTCGCAATAAGATCAACGCTAACATTTTGCAACTCGTAGTAGGGGTAAAGTATTGGGATCAATCCGAACCTAACCATATATAATTGAATTAAGAAAAGTCAATTTGGACAGAATATTGTAGATCGGAATTGACTAAAATTAGACCCTAACTCAAATTGAAACAAAACGCTTATAATTCGTGTGGCTTGTCCCCATTCGTTTTAATCCAAATTACTTGGTAACCAAAATCAGTTTTCTTGTCCCTTTAATCTTAGCAGTAGCGATACGGTGACGGCTCAGAGAAGAGAAACCATACACTGCCAATCTTCCAGCAACTATCATACGACTCGCCTGCATCTGCTACAGACTGTTGCTATTCTCATCGTCAAGACTCCTATTCATAATCGAAGACAACGTTGGTGTTGTTGACTTTTCAACCGTCCCTTACTCGGCCTCCGCTTATAGAGCTCATAGTTGTTTCCAAAAGATGTTAAAAAACCTACAAACTGTGGATTAGACTGTAGCCCGTACAAATAGTACGGGCCAATCCGGCCCACATAGCATAAGCAGTCTGAGCCGAACACAAATTTTAACTCATGGAAAGCGGCGCAGGCTTATCTCAGCCCGTAGGCCAGACCGGTTAGCACTTTTTTAATTTTTCTTGTCTATATTGCCCTTGGGCAAGCGGGCCGGACTGGCCCGATCTGAACCATTGCGCTGCTCGGCAGGCCACGAGCCGAGCTAGGTGCACGGGGTTAATGCAGGCAGCCGGTCCAGCCTGCACAATTGACATCACTACTATTCCTAGGAAGAATCTCTCTCTCTCTCTCTCTCTCTCTCTCTCTCTCTCTCTCTCTCCAATTATCTGAATACTTCATGAAGTTTCCGGCATACCATAGACTATATAAAGTCAAAATTAATTATGATTCAACTTCTAACATCTTAGATCTGGGGATGAGGTCTTCTAGAAGACGACTTGGTATAATGTCAAACATAAGCACATGGTCAGAATTAGATCATTTAGAAAGCTGACTTGTTATAATAAGTGGATAATGTATGAATTATCATGCATGCTTTAAGAAGTCAACTATGGCGGCTGTCTTCTTATTTTGTTAGTTGTCCATTATCCATTCCCCATGCCATTCTATATATAAATACAAAAAAAAAAAAAAAAATTATCTTTTTTTTAAATTTTAGGTAAAATCTGTAATGCGAGCGCATCTCTCTATAGGAATTTTAAACTCACGAGAAACTCAATGTTCAGTCCCGACCGACACTCTGGGATTCAATTACAGCCATTCTATGAACAAAAGTTCTGCCACGGGGTACATAAAATTTTTAGAAAATTCTACGAAAGATTTTATCCTACGCGGACTCGAATCTGGATAGTGACGCTTCTTAAGGCGCCTCCGTCCAGTCGAACTAACTGCGCTCGGCAAAAATATTTTCTATTATGATAATAATATAGATTAGTATTTCTAATTGCAAGTTTTATAGATAAGCTCATAAAATCAAAATGTTTCTCTGATAATCTTAAAAATTAAGAACTTTGTGCTTACTCATGTGAAATTACTTAGGAAGACAAAAACATTGATCCAAAGTTCCATGAATATGAATAAATATAAAATATTACATTATTGAAATCGTGGCTTATATGTTGTATTAGTTCTGAACCAAATTTTTATAACTTAAGTTTTAAAATTTAAAAGATCATTAAAATCCAATATTTTTACTTCTAGTTTTAATATTTTCTATACTAATTAAAAATAAACATTCTATAAATATAATAATATAACGTAGTATCAGTACTAACTTTTACTGCAAGTTTTATAGATCGGGAATTTTATATATATATAAAATCTAATTTAATCCAAAAAATATAATTTTGTGCTTATTCATCTGAATTTATTTACAAGACAAAAACATTGATCCAATTTCCACGAATAATTCCACAAAAGTAATAATTTCTATACATAAACAAAAAGAATACAAATCAATCAACTGTCAGGGATCAATCGTAACTTTTTTGGCGATTAATCAAAAAAATAAAAAATAAAAAAAAAAAATAAAAAAAAAAAACACAAATATAATCGTCTAAATTTGCCGCCGTGTCCTGCCGAGCGCAATTCCGACGACCTCCGGCCGGTAAGGGAGGAACGTTCTCTTCCCCTTTTCTCCTTTACTGTTATTGTTCCCATAGAATGCCCTGTGTGCTGCCACCAATCCCTTCGCCGGTGTCTTCACCGTAGGATTTGCTTTGGGATCCGTGCGGATCCCCTTTTGATGTGCCACGTCATCGCCGTCGCGCACGAACAGGAACCTCTTCTTCCCGTCGCTGCGGCTGCGCCCGATCGCTAGAATGTCCCTAAGCCGCCACCGGGACTGCCCCGCCGCCGAGGACGACCCCGTCGACGAGCTCCGTTTTTGGTACCTCTCCGGCGACCGCGGCGACCAGGCGCAGTAGTTCTCCGGCGCCGGATCGTCGCTCTCGGACGACGCCGCCGAGTCGACGTGTAACACCATTTTTTCCATCGCTAAGCTCACTAACTCTTCGTTATCGAAATCGTGGCCGAAGATCGGGTACGACGGGCGGATTCGGCCGTCGGAGAAGCTCTCGTCGGCGGTGGCGAGCTTCGGCACGAACGCGAACTCGAATTCATTCTCAGCATCTACCTCGTTTTCCTCATCGGGCAGCGCGATGGGACGGTCAGCAGCGGAGATCTGCCTCGGCGAGCCCATATCGACAGCTGAGATCCTTCGATCTTCGTCCATCGTGGTCATCTCGATGTCTGAGAGCTTTGTGATTTGCGAAGGAGAGAACAGGCGGCGTATAAAAAGGCGCGGGGAAAGGGAACGCGGAGGGAAGTTTGACGCACTCCGGAGAGATCTCGCACGTGTAAGGGATTATGTGTTCTAGAAGATCTGTAGGCGACTTTTTTTTTTTTTTGGTAATTACTGCTTTAAATAACTATTTAAAGTAAACCGTAAGACAAAACTGCACCAACCAACCGGTTCAACTGGTTAATGAAATTGAATGCTCGGAAGAGAACTGCGGATAATTTGAAGGTTTCACGTAACTTGGGAGAGATTAATAGTATTACTTTTTTTCGGTTGAAATGTAAAAAAGTGATCGAATTCAAAGATCGGATTCAACAATCATAGACCAAAAAAAATGCTACAAATTATAATTGTGTTAGTTATTTTGAGTTTTTAAATAAAAATTGTAGGTTTGGCATGTTAATTATTTTCTATTGTCTACATTGGTCAGAAAATATTACAAAATTGCATCAGTAATTGTGAGAAATGGTGGAGGCCCCTCTGTTGAGTTTCTTGCATTCAAATATTATTTTGGAAATTATAGTACATAATTAAGTTTCTAACCGGTATGACTTCCTGGTAACAAATAAATTTAAAAAATTATGATAACAATCTTTTCTTTTTTGGAGCTTTATTCATTAATCAATTTCTAAGAGACAATAATAACTCCCTAATTTTATACTATTCGTTTAGTTATTCTATACATTAGATTGATGCAAATATTTTTATAAAAAAATTTATATGCTCACAGATTTTCGGCTTAATCGTAGAATCTTCCTCTTATCTTAAACACTTTTTCATTTTTTATTTCTTCTAAAATCTTAGGATCGGCTCGCCGAATCCTAATCTTCACAAGAATATTATCATGTAAGCTCTATCCAAATAAAAAGCTTAACACTAAAATAGAGATAACGAAGCAGCGAACAAATTCCAAAGAATAAAAAGAAATGAAGTTATATATATAATATATATATATATATATATATATATATATATATAAGAAAAAAGCACTAGATAAGGTGGTTAATTTTGCTATCTCTAAATACAACACAAAAATACAAGATAATAGAGGATAGCATATCAGAAACAAGATGATGATGATGATAGTGAAAAGCGGATCTGCGGCATTTAATACTTAACGGCTTAAATCTTATTCCGTTAAGTTAAAATTAAATCTCAACCGTTAAATTAAAAAAATCAACGGTTGAGATGTTAGCTTATCAAAGATATTTTCAGATCGAACTAAGAATAGTCTTATATTATATTATATTATATATTATATATTAGTATATATATATATATATATATATATATATATCCCTTTGATAAAAGTTGAAGCTTGATAAAAGTTGAAGCTTGGACGTTAGACTGTTTGGGTCGCTACGTCAGCAAGTACGTCATTGTTTTGGGAAGCAAGGCGACGTCGTAGTCGCCGGGAAAGGCGGGGGAGATAGATTGGAGTGGCGGAGTTTCTAGATGTTGACTAACGAACATCTGGAGATCGTGACGTGGATATTTACTGATTTTTTCTTAATTTTTAAATAATTAATTTTGTGGTTTGTTAACAAGCAAGATGCTGACGTAGGCAGGTACTTTTCCTTTTTTTTTTTAGATAACGAGACGAAATCTCTTTTCTGGTCTCCGCTAACTTGCGAACCACGATTTTCTACGCACACCTATAAGACCATTTTAGACCCAGGTACATGTAGGAGCATAAAATCTCGGCCTGGCGTCCGCCCCCGGATCAGACATGGAGTACTGGAAGTTATCCAGCCACTAGCTTTCCCGCAGCCACTATAAACACGCGATCGCGGGCACATTCCTATTTCAGGACACCTGCAGTTCGAACTCGGGACGCGACGGTGGTAGCCGCCACGCAATACCATCTCACCCACAGGCGGAGGGCGACGTAGGCAGGTACTTATTACGAGCAGCTGCGAGGTTTCATGTTCAATCTAAGATGGGCCACTTCTTGTTAGCCAATTCAGTTTATTTTACACGCGTTTAAGCTCTATTCGAATTTAAATTATATTGAGATCGAACACAGATTCAAACTTGGTCATGAGTTAAGATTAAATATCGAGTTATTTGACTAGTTAAATATATAAGTCTAAACGAGTTTTTTTATTTACCCAAATATTTTTTTATTTAAAGGATTATAGCGGTTAAAATCGATTCCAACAGCTATAATTAAAACCTTGTAAATTGTCATTGCTTTCTTGCGTTTCAGAACAGGCAATCGCCATATGCTATTGAAATGCAACGGTTTGGAATTTTAAAAAGCAACGGCTATTTATGGGACATTTTACATTTTTATGTATTTATAATTCAATATATATATTTTTGTTTATGATCTTCTAATTCAAAATATCGCTTTTTATATTCCTTTGATTCTGTTAAGTGTTAATAGTGAAACCGCCCTTATCAAAAGTATTAGTTGGAATTAGAAGACATATATTTATATTTTTAAATTAATTAAGAACATAAAAATACAAATATCTCTTTATTTATGTGTCCATATTGTTCCTTCCATGCTGAGCTTGGCCCGTAAAGCTCTATTGGGCCAAAATGTGGACCATGGGCTATGGCTAATATTTCTCCCATGGTGGGCCCGTAAAGCACTATACGGGTCAAGCTGCAGGCCATAGACTGTGGCTGATATCTCTCTCCATGCTGCGTTTGGCCCATAAAGCTCTATATAGGTCAAGCTGCAGGCCATTGACTGTGGCTAATATCTCTTTTCATGCTTACCGTGGCCTGTAAAGCTCTATACGGATCGAGATGTGGGCCAAGGACTACGGCTGATATATCTTTTTGGTCTCTTTTTATGCTGAGCTTGGCCCGTAAAGCTCTATATGGGTCAAGCTTGGCTGATAATATCTTTTTATATGGGTCAAGCTTTTTAGTCTCTTTTTATGCTGATCTTGGCCTGTAAAGTTGTGGGCTATGTACTGTGGCCAATATCTCTTTCCTTGCTTAGCTTAGCCCGTAAAGCTCTGTATGGGTCAAACTACGGGCCATGGACTGTTGCTGATATCTCCGTCCATGCCGTGCTTGGCCCGTAAAGCTCTGTATGGATCAAGATACGGGCCATGGCCTGTAGCTGATATCTCTTTCTATACTGTGTTTGAACCATAAAGCTCTTTGATCAAGCTGCGGGCCATGAACTATGGTTAATATCTCATTCTATATTTTGTTTGGCCCGTAAAGCTTTGTATGGATCAAACTGCGGGCCCTAGACTGCAGCTGATATTACTAGATTGGAAACTGTAGGCCACTTGCTCCTACTAAAATCTCTAACGGAGCCGGCTCCCCTGGTGCTAACGCACCAGGATGCAGGAAAATCGGCGGCCGAGATCGTGCCACGTCAGCGATTACGGATCACGAGACATCAGATAAAATTTTCGTTCGCTTATTTGACCTATTTTTAGGTATTTTTAGGAAAACTTTTGAACTACAAAGTTATAGATTTTGATGTGATCTATAACTTTGTAGTTGAAATTTTTTTTAAAAAATGTCAAACGATATGCCAAAAAGATAATCATAATTTTATCTGATGTTTCGTGATTCGTAATCGCTGACGTGACACGATCTCAGCCGTTTATAAGCCTACACCCTGGTGCCTTAGCACCAGGGGAGCCGGCTCCATCTCTAACTTGAGCCCGGCAGTGCCAGCTGTCCTCTGAGCATACCTCTTCCTTTTTTGGCGTTATAATACCTAGCTTTCATAGACTTCTAGCACCCATAAATATGGTTCCTACACTATTGTAGGCATCCATTGTAGCTAATTTTGAACACTTTTTTCCCTCAATTTTCTTTTGCTTTTTCTTTTTTTTTTTTTTTGTTCGAAGTTTTCCCTCAAATTTTAATGAGAAATTGGGCAAAAAAAAAGTAAGTCCATGGGGACCCTCCGCATGCGCCTAGGTGGATTGGATGCTAGTTCGTAGAAATTGGGCTTGTCCAGATCAAAAGTCCGGAATTCCTCAGTGGATAAGCATGTATCGGTAAATTTATCTGTAACGATGGTAGTATAGAAAACGGATATGTTAGGGATAGTATTTTTCTACAATAGTAAGGCATCTGCACATGCTGGACCTCTGAGGTAGAACTTGGAAAGTTATGCTTTATTTTTTGAGCAGTGCTATTCATTAGGGCATTCAGAACTCCTGATGCAATTTGAGTCATAAATACTATATCAGAATATATATAGTACATATCCCGATGTATTATATATGTCTCTAATTTAGTGATACATTCCAAGACAGTGCTTTCTCTTGGCCATATTGAATTTTCAGTGACTACTATATGATCTACTTACCTTAAGAAAACAACAAAGAATAATACATGTTCCCAACTTATTCACAAAAAATTTACTAAATCCAGATGTTTAAAAAAAAATAAATTTTCGGAGTATTTTATAAAAAAAATTTCAAAATAATTTTTTTTTTAAATTTTAATAAGATTTACAACATTTATATTAAAATTTTTTCGAAAATGCTATACTAAATTAAATATTTTAGAACCCCAAAATTTAATATATTAGAAAAATAGTTTTGAAATCACTTCGAAAACCTTTAAACTTTAGAACTCTAAAATACCTATTAAGAAATAGTTTTGGAAAACTATCAATTGAAGTTGTAAGTTTTATCAAAATTTTTAATTTTTATGCTGATTTTTTTAAAAAAAATATTTTTAATTTTTTTAAAACTTTTGGATTGATGGATTTTTTTACTGCAACTTGCAATACAATACAACAAATAATTATGATTCTCTTCCATGTCCCTAGGAAGATTCTTACATTTTGATCCACAAGACATTTCTCCATAATAATTACCTCCTTAGCTCTAATATATTTATAGAATATCACTTGCATGATTAGTACTTCTTTTCCTAGAAATATATGCACCTTTTATCTTTAGTGAATGTTATATATGTATTTATATCCACCATTTTCAAGCATTATTATTCACATAAAGCTAGAAATCGAACTATTTTTTTTATTTTTAAATAAAGTACTTTTGTAGTCGATCGACGATTCCGCCTAAATGATATATGAGAATAATAGATGTAAGTAGCAATGCTCCGATGTAAGTAGATATAGCAATGCTTCGATTTTTATATCTTTATATACTTTTGGCGTTTTTATATCACTTAACGATATAAATTGACGAAGCAACCATCATCGTTCTTTTAAAAAATAACATAACTTTTCTCTCTTTTTCTCTTTCATTTTTCCGCCATTATATTTCTCTTTTCGTTCTCTCTCTCTCTCTCTCTCTCTCTCTCTCTCTTCCCAGCTCTCACTTTCTCTTCTTATTATTTTTTTCTCTTTCCCTAATTAGCTCATTCCCAAAAACATAGGACTGAGTAAATTTACACGAACATATACTAACGTATATCAACACCTATAAATATATATGATATATATTAGTATATACGAACACAGACGAATACATATAAACATATCGAAGCATCTGTGAATATATACAAATACATACAAATATATAAAAATATATACGAACACATATGAATAGAAAAACCTACGAATATATAGGAATATATAGAAATTTCTACGAATACATACGACAATTTGTAAATACACATGAAACCTACAAATATATACAAATGCATAGTAACATCTCCGAACATATACTAAAAGATATTGATAGTAAAAATAGGAGAGAAAGTGAAAAAAAATTACATCTCTTTTTTGAAAAATAAAAAGAAAAATTAAAGATAATTTTATCATTTCAATGATTAAGAAGTCTAAAAATAACAAATTAGACTTTTATCATCTCACAGCTACATTTTATTTATATTGGTCAAATTTAAATTCAACACTACTAGAAAGTCGCTGCTACACCTACCAATTGAGCCACCCATTCACCCACCAAGCAAGAAAACAGCTTCCAAAAAAGCCCCAAAAAATATGCCCTTACACGAGGATACATATTAGGGCACGAATTTTAATTTTATTTTAAGAAAATAACTCATCAGCCCCTCCAACTTTCCTGACATAACTAATCAGCCTCTCCATATTTTGACTATCAGATCAGATCCCCATAAAAATTGTCCCACAAAAAAAATCCTCCATCTTCATATATTGATATTTTAATTCTATTTTAATACTATTTTTAACACTACAAAATAAATATTTAGAAATATTCTTGAAAACTTTCAATATAAAATTTATAGATTTTTTTCAAAAAATATTTCTAAACATTTATTTTGGGTGTTGAAAATAGCCTAAAAAATATTTTTAATCACGTTTTTGAAGACCTACAATTTTTGTGTTGAAAATTTTTTCAAAATTTTTTTTTAAATATTTATTTTATGGTATTAAAAATATCGTCTACAAATGACGTTTAAGTGTTGGAATGTGATATTTTGGAGGTATTTTTGTCCGTAAAAAAAAGTGAAATAGTAAAAAGGGGACTGTTCAGTAAAAATCTCGGATGAGAGATTGATTAGTAAGAAATATTTATATAGGGGCTGATATGTAATTCTCCCTTTTATTTGAGCATGACTAAAATTTGGAAATTTTAATAATCAGCCTCATGTTTTTCCGTTTACGCAATTCAATCTTCGAAAACGGATAAGCGCGCTGACGTGCCGGCAACGAGGACGTTTTTCCGTTGCCGCGCAACGAAATCGTTTTGCCGTCGCCGCGCTATCGTTAGAATTAGAGGGTTAAAATATAATTTTCATATAAAATTTTGGAGCTTCTACATTTAAACCTTCATGCAATCACATCAGTCCAAGTCCAATTAAAAGCTAATTTTCAACGGATAATTGCGTATCAGCCCTTCTATTTTTGGGTTCACAAATTGCCTCCTGAAAACGCGTTTTCGAATGGCTGATTCGAAGAAAAAAAAAGCAAATCAGCCCCTGAAAACATATTTTCAGGGCTGAAACGCGCGGAATTAGAAAACAGGGGGTTGATACGCAAAAATCCCAATTTTCTAACTTAATTATATCAAACCTGATAATTTTTTCTAAAATTTTGGTGTTCATTTTGGCGGCAGAAGCTTTATTCCTATTAGAAACTCCGATATTAAGACTTTTGTTAGATATAAAAGATATTTCCGTGGCTTATCGGCTGCTCGCACAACCGCAAAGCAGAGCTCAAATTCATGGCTCGTCTAGACAGGACAGGACGACCCGGCTCGCGAACCACCCGCAGTCCACCCGTGAATTTTCTTTATTAATTCACGACCTGCCTAAACAGAAAACGGCGGTAAGGTGCCCGTTCTAAGGTTGGTGGACGAGCCGGCTCGTCTCGTAGACTAGATCGTGTGAACTGACCCGTAACTTCTCGCTACGGACAGCTTACGGCCAATTATGCGGGCCGGCTCGTGCCCGTGCGGTTTCCATAGCTACCTTTTGAAAACGGAATAATTACGTTACAGTCCTCCATTCAAATTATTTGTATTTTAGTCCTTCGAAATATATTTTTATACCGACATGACAGTGCTTGTGCGCCGTTAAGTAGCACATTTTTGTATTTGCATGAGCTAAAATACGATATTTTTTAACGAGGGGGTTGAAATACAATTATTCTTTTGGAAACTCTGTATAAGAAACCTGATATATCGTCATCACGATACACGACGGCGACCAAGTTTCACCTCAATCGACGAGCCACGAATTCCGTTGACTCGTTGACCCAATCAAATCTACCACCGGGGCAGTCGAAGGATCATAACATCATCGCTTACGTCACTGCCCATTCGTCAAACATTCGGCACTTCCACCCACCACGACAAATCAAAATCTGCCACGTCATAACTTTCAGCCTACATTTGACTAGCTAGAACCTGCTAGGGTTCATATATAAACCTGCTAGGGTTCATATATATATATATATATATATATATATATATATATCGGATAATTCCATATCAGCCCCTATTTTGAAATCGGTTTCATATCAGTCCCTGAAAATATGGGTTTCAAACAAACGGGGGCTGATATGGAATTACGCCTATATATATTTCATTTGGGAAAGAGAAAAACTATTCAACGAACATTATTTTTTGTTGCAACCTTGAAAAAGAAATACTATTCAACTCGTTCAGTACTATCATTTTCTACATTACCCCCAAAATATTTATTTAATTTATTTTTAAAAAATTAAAAATATAAAAATTATATATTTTGATGAGATCTACAACTTCTATATTAAGAGTTTTTTCAAAAAATAATTCTAAATAAATTTTTTGGGCTCTAAAGTTAACAGGTAAAGTAGGTTAATAACGGGTTTTAACAATTATTTTATAATTTGTTAAATTTGAAGCCCCAAAATGTCTTTTATGAAAAAGTTTCAACATAAAAATTTTAGATCTCATTAAAGCCTACAACTTTTATGTTGAAAATTTTTCAGAAAAAATATTTATACAGATGTTTTGAAAATGGGTGCAGGAAGTTGTAGCACCAAACAGGTGCATGGAATTTGAGTCCAGGATATCAATCTTTATGTCGCACTCGTAGTATATGCTCGTCGTGCTGCCATGCAGTTTGCTTATGTCCCTCCCATCGTCGGCAACAAGGACATGACGAAATCACTCTCCTGACCTGACACCTCCTCACGGAGAGATGAGTTTAATGGGTTTGCAGATCGGACCGTTAAACTTCAATATTACTGCATATATATGATCCTTTTGCCCAATAAAGATTTAATCCCACCCGCATGTCCATTAAAAAGACCAGTATACCAGACACCGTGCCAAAAAAAAAAAACACATTATTAAAAAGATTTTAAAGAACGATTATAAAATGCTATGTCGGCAATCTAACGGGTGCAAACCGGAAAAGCTGAGGTAAAATTATCGGATGTTTTTGTAAGTCGGAAATAACGCAGCACTATTATAAGTTTATAGTTATAGAATACATTCAGTAAAGTTAAGAGAATTAAAGCCTATTTTGGCCTATACTGTAATATCATAGGATATCTACATATCAGCCATCCTATTTCGCGTTTCGTCCAAATCAGTCCTTAAAAATATATTTTAGGACTGATTTTCGTTCAAATTAGCCCCTAAAAATATATTTTGAGGGATTAATTTGGGTGAAAAAGAGAAACGGGGGCTGATATGTAGAAACCCCAATACCATAAGGGAGCTAATATGTAAACCCCTTTAAATATTTGAGGTGCCAATTTATGTGTTTTATTATGATCAACTAAAAAGGCTGGTAACTTTTTGAATCAATGGCCTCCCGCCCGCAGGTCACTCGGTCGGGCGCTCGCCTCAGGAAGCGAGCGCCCGGTGGGTGCCTGCGATGGGGATGTGCCCGTGGTCGCATATTTACAGCGGCTGCGGGGAAGCTGATGGCTGAATAACTCCCAGTACTCCATGTCTGGTCCGGAGGCGGACGTCAGGACGGGATTTTACTCTTCTGCGAGCATCTGGGTCCAAAATGATCCTATAGGAGTTCGTAAAAAACTGCAGTCCGCGAGTTTGCGGAGGTCCGAGAAAAGATTTTGTCTCGTTATCTCAAAAAAAAAAAAAAAAAAAAAAAAAAATCAATGGAATAAGAGGACCGATCGGTGAGGGTACCGGTCGGAGTTCCACGTGAATTAAGGCTGCGATTCTGTCGTGTACCGCGGCAGTACGGTTCCGTGATCCAACAGTCCTACGCCGGAGTGGCCCACCATCTGGTCCGTGCGTAGCTGTTACCACACGGACACTGGCCGATTTGGGTCAACTAACAACCGTGACGTGCCACCTAGACAGCCGACATCTCATTTGTCATATGTCTAACACAACCAGCGTGCATGTATAATCTCAACTACATATAATCTTCTAAAATTAGACATTAAATCATCCTATTTAATTTACTCAAATATAATATTTAAATTTAAAAAATAAAAAAATATAATAATTTATTATTAAAAAAAGGTTGCCATGCAGTTTAGTGGTGTGTTATAGATTCGTATCGCGATTTCTATGAAATTTAATTTTACAGGGTGTCGATTAGTGGATCTGTTTGCGGAAGATTCAAGTGTCAGAATGGATGCACAATTTTTTGTCCAATATATAAACGTTATTTGAGTACGAATGTATGACGGTGGAACTAGGTGAGCGACATCTGAGGAGTTATGTGTCATGACGGTCGTAAGAAATGGGCCAATTATGAGCACGGTTGCCTTGATAAATAAAAAAAAAAAAAGAAAATCTATCATTATATTTGAAAAAAATTAAATATACTATTTAATGGAGAGCATTGAAGGATCTACAAGAAAAAGGATCCATGCCTTAACACAACAATATCCACTAATAAATCCCACATGAACGGAATTTGAATAATTAAGATGTACGCACTCATATTTTAAATAATACTATTTTTATAAGACTTTCGGGTTTACGTAGTCAACTGACATAGACATAGCTATTGCACAAGTACATGAGTCCGCAAAGCATAATTTTTCACAATATACGTCCATACAAGCTGAACCAGATAGCGAGAAAGTAAAGTACTAAATGTAAAGATGAAAAAAAAAAAAAGTAAAAATGATAATGCAAGGAAAAGATAAGTCCATAAAATAAATCCTACAACTAGGCAATGGTACTAACATAATTTCTTCGCTAAAATTGTTAATCTATCTTTAGTTTAGTAATTTTTCTTAGACTATACCCTTAATCGCTAAGCTAAGGGTATGACTTGCTGGAAGAGAGCAAGGAGAGATTGTAAGAACACAAGTGCACTTGTGGAAACTCTTAAATATTTTGCTTAAGACTTGGATGGTTATAACTGAGGGAGGAATCCCATATTTATAGAACATTAAGGTCCCAATTGATGGTCAAGATTGAGCCAAGTGTATGGTTTGGATTACACTCTAGAGAGTTTCTATTTCTTGGCCAAGTAACCAAGGACTCTACAAGACTCAAAGAAATTCTAGAGAAATTTTAAGTGTGAGCTTGACATTGCCCAGTGCGCGCCCTAAACACGGCCCAGGCGTCTAGCTTGGCCTAGACGCCCATGCAGCACAGGCGACCCACCCACTGCCTTGCGCACGCCTTGGGTGCCTGTGTTGGCCCGATACTCTATGGTCACGAGACAAATACCATGACATTCTCCCTCACTCGTTCTCGCGACGCCCTAGTCGCGTGCCCTCGCTTGCGCTACACCATCGCATCTTGATCGCCCCTTCCAACAAGCCATATGCTTGTTGGCGTTCCCGTATGCAAGATGTGCAACTGTCTTCTCTCGCTTCTTCGTCACCTGTATCGAAGATAACCTTGTGACACCGTGGACCATCATCACTACAAGGAGGTAAGTCCATTGGATTTTTCGGAGAAAGCTGCGAGTAATGAGTTGGCGTGGATTTTTTAATTTTTCATAAATTAAAAAATATTATAAAACGTCTAATTTATGAGAGAGAAAAAAGATTCCTAAATGAAGAGAATATTTTCTATAATATATCAAAATCCTAACACTAATAAAAGGCATTTTTGGCGAATCGGGTCCCCCTTAATTGGTTATTGGCGAACAGCGCCCCCCTAATTAATTTTGGCCAAATCGCGCCCCTTTACGTTGAAAAATGACCAAAATACCCTTATCTTAGTTTTTCGAGCATAACTTTTTGTATAGTACTCCAAATGAGCTGAAATCGGTCCCGTTGGAAAGATATTTAAATCATATTTCAAATGGGACCAATTTCACTGCATTTAGAGCTCTCTACGAGAAGTTATGTCAAAAATACCAAATCAGCATCAAGCTGCTACGGTAGTTGACGGCGTTTCGCTATTTTTAGCATAACTTTTAGTAGAGAGCTCCAAATGAGATGAAATCGTAACACCCGCGAACACCTGCGAACACCCACGAACACCCGCGAATACTTGCGAACGCTTTTCTACATAGCTTTGTGTAGAGAACTCCGAATGAGATGAAATTAGTCTTGTTTGAAAGATATTTAAGTTCTCTTTCGAATGGGACTAGTATCACAACATTTGGAGATACATACGAGAAGTTATGTCAAAAATACCGAATCTATGTTAAGCTGCTACGGTATTTGATAGCATCTCGGTATTTTGGTATAACTTTTAGTAGAGAGCTCCAAACGAGATGAAATCGGTCCCATTTGAAAGAGGACTCAAAAGGCTTTCTAACAAGTATAAAATGAATACTAGGACATTCCAGCAAACGCCTGCGAACACCCGCGAACACCTGCGAACACCCGCGAACACCTGCGAACACTTGCGAACGCTTTTTCGTATAACGTTTTGTATAGTACTCCAAACGAGCTGAACTCAGTTCTGTTGGAAAGATATTTGAATTATATTTACAATGGGACTGGTTTCACGGAATTTAGAGCTTTGTACGAGAAGTTATATAACATATACCGAACCAATGTCAAGCTGCTACGGTATTTGACAGCATCTCGGTATTTTTGGTATAATTTTTAGTAGAGAGCTCCAAATGAGATACAACTAGTCCCATTTGAAATAGAACTCAAATAGCTTTCCATCAAGTATAAAATTAACACTAGGACATATCGGAGAACACCTGCGAACACTAACGAACACCGCGAACACCCGCGAACACCTGCGAACACTTGGGAACACCTTTCTACATAACTTTTTGTATAAAACTCCAAATGGGATGAAATTAGTCCCATTTGAAAGATATTTGAGTCATCTATCTAATGGTATGATTTTCACTACATTTGGAGATAAGTACAAAAATTTGTATAGAAAATAGTTTGCAGGTGTTCCCAGGTGTTCGCGGGTGTTCGCGGGTGTTCATAGGTGTTCGCGGGTGTTCGCAGGCGTTCGCCGGAATGTTCTAATATTTATTTTATACTTGTTAGAAATCCCTTTGAGTCCTCTTTCAAATGGGACCGATTTCATCTCATTTGGAGCTCTCTACTAAAAGTTATACAAAAAATACCGAGATGCTGTCAAATACCGTAACAGCTTAACATAGCTTCGGTATTTTGACATAACTTCTCGTATGTATCTCTAAATGCTGTGATACTAGTCCCATTCGAAAGATAACTTAAATATATTTCAAACAAGACTAATTTCATCTCATTTGGAGTTCTCTACACAAAGTTATGTAGAAAAGCATTCGCAAGTGTTCGCGGGTGTTCGCAGGTGTTCGCGGGTGTTCGCAGGCGTTCGCCGGAATGTCCTAGTATTCATTTTATACTTGTTGGAAAGATCTTTGAGTTTTCTTTAAAATGGGACCAGTTTCATCACATTCTACGAAAAGTTATGCTAAAAATACCGAAACGCCGTCAAATACCGTAGCAACTTGATGCTGATTCGGTATTTTTGACATAACTTCTCGTACAGAGCTCTAAATGCAGTGAAATTGGTCCCATTTGAAAGATACTGCAAATAGCTTTCTAACGGGACCAATTTCAGCGCATTTGGAGTAGTATACAAAAAGTTATACTCGAAAAACTAAAATAAAGATATTTTGGTCATTTTCCAGCGTAAAGGGGCGCGATTTGGCCAAAATTAATTAGGGGG
Source organism: Xerophyta viscosa (assembly GCA_002076135.1). Taxonomy (NCBI): domain Eukaryota; kingdom Viridiplantae; phylum Streptophyta; class Magnoliopsida; order Pandanales; family Velloziaceae; genus Xerophyta; species Xerophyta viscosa. The sequence continues at coordinate 66,319 of MJHO01000201.1, read as the reverse complement.
GCGCTGTTCGCCAATAACCAATTAAAGGGGGGCCCGATTCGTCAAAATTTCCCTAATAAAATTATGTCTCAATTATATATATATACACATACATACACACACGCACACACATAAGCTAGCACCAAAAATTTAAGATTATATAGGTTTATTTTTAGGCCTAAAGCAAAGATCATGTCATTATTTAGAGTCCAAATAGAGTTTCCAAATACTACCTCTAAAATATTTTTCAAATATTATGTCTTGATATTTTTCAAAATGAGTGCTGCTACGCGAAATCCACCAATAAATTCACCAAACATGCAACCTGTTTTATTAAAAATTTGAAAAAAAAAAACTTTAGGAACTTTTGTTGGAAATACTTCGATCATAAAAGCTGTAGAATTTAATGATATTTACAATTTTCATATCTAAATATTTTTCAAAAAAAATTTCTAAATAGATATTTTATGACTCCAACTTTAATGAGTTTATAACGGATTTTAAAATTATTCCTAAAACCCGTTCAAAATCGTTAAACTTTTGAGCTCCAATGAGCATATTTAAAAATATTTGTTAGAAAAATATTTAATATAAAAGTTATAAATACCATTAAAAATATATTACTTTTATATTAAATTTTTGTCCAAAAAATTCTTTCAAAATATTTTTTTTTTAAATTTTTTCAACCATACATGTTATAGATTTTGGTGGTTTGTGTAGGAGTACTAGCATTTTTTTTTTGGGATAATTCCATATCAGCCCCCGTTTTTTTGATTTTGCCGCGTTTTCAGGGGCTGATCCGGACACCCTTTCGAAATAGGGGGCTGATATGAAATTATTCTTTTTTTTTTTTTTTTTTTTTTTTTGAAAATATAGTCCTAGTTAGACTCTATGTACTAGAGTATTTTATTTATTTTTTTTTTTAAAATACAAACTGAATATAGTGGTCTACTTGCTGCTGTGCTACGAGTAGATATATTAATTACTTGCATATCCATAATTACAAATATATATGATTGTTTTTTTTTTGTTTTCCTGCATATATCTCCACCTCATAGGAGGTGATACTAATCTTAATTAAAAATAGGACAGTTTCGGCTTATTTTATTTTATTTTTTACAATAAGTGCTTATTGTGTGCTCGAATATTTAACCTTCTACAGAGACTCCATAATCGCATAATTCATCTTTGCTAACTAATCCGTCATTAACCTTCAAAAGTTCGGACGATACGAACTTGATCTACTATGATTTCTGAGCCACAGATAGACTGACTTTCTTAAGTTGTTATCTTGAATATCATATAATGGATAAAAGTTCGGATGATCCTGTCTCCAGCTATACCGAGGAGACAGCTCCTGAGCTACAACATATATAGCGTTTACCACCTTCGCAAATGGGAGGGGGCCCCGTCTGTTTCACAAAATAATTGAGCTGTATATTTTTTCGGAGCCGCTGACGATCCTTATTGCTTTAAGACCGATAATAATTCCTTAATTATAACAGTACTTTTAACCGTAGGTACCTATATTTTGAATTAAGGATATAATTAAGTCAAATGACTATTATTATTATTATTTTTTTTTAATTTTAAAATGTTAAGTTAGTATTAATATTTAACCGTAATTTCTTAGCTAAAATCTATCTTCTATTCCAATTACGGCTTTGCTATACATCCTCAAAAAAATCACATAAAAAATCACACATGCTGACTTGGTACAATCAAGACCGCACATCATGATAGGTATATCTGTATTTGATATTTTTTGCAAATTACGAAAAAATTGTACGGATTACGAGACGCGTGTGTGGTGGATATTGGTTGTGTGTGGTTTGTTGGATAGTTTGTTAGAGGTAAGTAGTTTTTTCTTTCTAATTACTTTAAAAAATGTTTATATATATTTCTTAAAAATCAGAAATTATTTTCCAAAATTTTACAACGCAGTAACTTTTTAACAAAACGCTAATTTTAATATTTTTCTTTACGTATTTTAAAAATACAGCACATGGGGCAATTCAAGCTAAGTTAGAACAAATTTGCGGAAAAGGACCGTACAATTAGCTCTTTTCGGGAAATGATCCTCGTGGTACGATCCATGAACTTGCGGCGATTTCATCGGCGCGTGAAGTTTGATTAATGACGATGATCAGCATACATCGTCCCCTTTCTATTTGACTGCCGCTAGTCCACCGCGAATTCATTAAAAAAATCACTAATATATATATAATTAAAAATAAAAATTTAAAAATTATATGTTTTGTTCATATATACAGTTTGTATTAAAATCATTTTAAAAAATATTTAAATTTTAAAACTAAGCTTAAAATTTACTTTAATTCTGTTAAATTTTAGAGCCACAAAATATCTATTTAAATATCTTTTAAAAAAATTTTAACATAAAATAATTTCATCAAAATATATACTTTTATGATGAAAGTTTCTCCTCAAAAAATTTATTTTTTTTATTTGAATTATATAGATTGATAATTTTTTTTTGTGAATCAATTGGAAGGACAAGTATTTTTCTTTTATTTACTGATAATTAAATGCCCATCTTATTAATGAATTGTTTTTATCCTTGTTCAATTCATGATGATCCAGGGATCCCAAGATCCGAAGAGGCCGACGCCGAGGTGATGTCATTACTGAGGCCGAGGTGAGACAGGACCGAGGCTGAGGTGTCCATATCACCGAGGTCGAGGTGAGACATGATCGTTATCGTGATGTCAACGATATCGACTTTGAGGTGAGACTGGATCGAGGTGAGAAGCCTTGCCGAAGCCGAAGAATAAGCATATCAGAACATAACCAAGACTGAGACCGAGGTGTCCACATTACCGAGACCGGACAAGACCGATGCCGAGTACAATCAGAACAGAAGAGAACCGAGACTCACGCCAAGATAAAACTATGCCCGGAATCGAGGCGAGGTTCAGCCGAGACCGAGGCGATACAGAGAGGATCCAAGGCGATGCAAAGAAGACCTCGAGTCAAAAGTCAAAGAGTCGGAAATCGAAGAGTCGGAAGAGAAAGAGGCATAAGTTGAAGGATCAGAAGACCAACAGGCGGAAGATCAAAGGATGATAGTTATAAGGCATCATTATTAAGATAGTTATGAGAGTTATTATGTATTAGTGAGAGCATTAAGAGTTATCGGAGTCCCTTGGGTTATCCAGGACTTTTCTATAAATATGTATGCTTTCTTATTCGAGAGGAAGAGAGAAATATAGAGAAAATACTCATATATTATATTTTTTCCCCAGATTCATATCTATAACACCTCTATAGCCTTCTACTCGATAGATCCGCATTGGCCGAGGTTCTCAAGCCCGAATCTGATCCAGATCACATGAGATTTGCTAAAAAATACGAATGACTACAAGTGTCTGACAATAAAGTAAAAATAACAATATCTGCAGATGTGTATGTTACAATAGTTGTATAAAATAGACCGAAAATTTTGAACTTATTTTTAAATAAACAAATCTCATATATTTTAATATAATACATAGTTTTAGAATATTATAAACATAATTTAGAACGATAAAGTGTTAGCAGGGTACAAAACTATTTTAAGAAAAGTAAAATGTTGAAATTTTCAAATAAATAGTTTATAATAATTTACATAGGATTTTACAAATTATACATTTGTAAGACAGAAAAACAGATTATTTTGAAATCATTGGAGACAATAAAATTGCAATTATTCATAATTATTTTGGCTTTAAAAAATCAGTTCATCTCACCCGGTTACTCCCCAAATAAAATATCTACATTAGCGCCTAAATGCGCAACAGCCAACAGCCCACTTTTGTAATAATATATTTAGAAAATAAAAATCTTTTATATTTTCAAAATATTTATTTATAAATGTGATACCATCCTATATTCTACCAATCGAAGAATTCCAACTTTTCTTGAAATTTTGTGTTTCGAAAAAAATAAGTTTGGATATAATCTAACTCTTTTAAATTATTGGCTGATTTGTAATATATTCTCCACTTTTTTTTAAGCCCCTGAATTTTAAGAAATCCCTATTTTTATTAATTATGAGAAATCCGCTTCCTAAAAGTTCTATTTTAATATTTTATTGACATAATAGTACTTACGTCATTAAAAATGAAAAATACTATTAAAATTTGAATATTTAATTCAACAAATAGTCTGATTTATATTTTTTTATATTTTATAATCGATAGATAATGATTTGTCCGAAATATTAAAAGATACTATTCGGACAATTTTATCAGATTAATAATATTTTTAAAAAAAAAATGAAGGGATAATTGCGTATCAACCCTCCTATTTTTGGGGGTTCACAAATCGCCCTCCAAAAATACATTTTCGGAGGGCTGATTTGTAAAAAAAGAGCAAATCAGTCTCTGAAAATGTGTTTTCGGAGGCTAATTTGTGAAAAAAAAAAGTAACTCAGCTCATAAAAATACGTTTTTAGGGACTGAAACGTGCGAAAAATAGAAACGGGGGCTGATATGCAAAAGCCCCAAAAATGAAATAGAGGCATGAACAAAAGAAGAATTGACTGCTCATAATTTTATCTGATAGGGAACTTTTCTTAACAAAGCCCCTAATTTTTACTTCGTCGTATGATCAATCGATCGATCTGAAAAGTTCGCCCATTTTTCCACAATTCTGCAAATAATAAATAGAGATAGATAAAACCGAAAATGTCGATTTCTCTTCTTTTTTCCATTCATTAGCTGCTAGAGAGAGAGAGAGAGAGAGAGAGAGAGAGAGAGAGAGAGTGAGTCATCGATCGCCGGCGAGCGAAGATCCGGTACTGCTCCACCTCCTTTGGAGTTCTCTATACTAGTGGTTCCGATCACGACGAGCTCAATTGATCTCGTGGCTGGCGTCATCGTTGGATTCTTCAGCTTCTTGTTTCAATTGGATTGCTTCAAAGATTAGCAGAAACCCTAGGGGGTTGCATTGTTTACACTTCAGGTGCAGTTTCTTGCTAATATTTGCTGTCTGTAGGGAATTTAGTTGGATTTTCATCTTCTTGGTCTTTGTTAATTTGTGGCTATTAAGATGGGAAGTGATTTACGAAGTTGAATTCGTTGGATCTCATTCAAGCTGAAGTGGTTTAGAATTAGTGTGTCAAATTAGAAATGTCAAGTTTGTTCTTTTATGTGTAACCTACTGCATCTAGTTTGTTCGACAACCATATTAAAATAATAAATTGATGAACGCAATATTAAACTTTGGAAATTAAGGTATATTTGTCTAGACAGAGCTGAAACACCGTTTTGGATATTTCGATAACAATACGGAGAATGAACACTGTCCTGCTTAAATTTATAGATTGTAGGTAACTCTATCAGCAAGATAAAGATTAAAATTGTATGCCGATTAAGCAAAAATTTAGACATGTTACTCAGTAGTAGTCCTACCTTTCACAAATGTTGTGGTCGTACATTTCTATACGAATTCAAACATCCTTGTCTTCAGTGCTGTTTTACCCTTTTTATTTTTTGTATATTTATGATATTTTGTTTTTAATTTTTCAAATTTAATTTTTTAGTTTTTGCATTCTATTCACTGCACATTGTGCTAGTTACTATATGCCACTTGAAAAGATGAACCACAAATCAGTTGCAATTTACCGCACAGAGATGATGTCAATGCGGTTGAGTAGGAAGCCTATTACTTCTTTTCCTGCAGTTAATGGCATAGATGATTCTCCACTACAAAGAAAGATTGATCGCATTGAGCATTATCCAAATGTTTAATATTGCTATGTCAAAGATGTTTAAAGCCGAAATAGACAAGATGGCAGTTTTGAAAAAGACTTCAAATCTATTGAAGGATATAGGTGTTGGAGGAAATATTCTCTTAACAGTTGTGGAAAAGTAAGAATGGATGTGCTGGAAAAGTCTACTAGTTTAAGGCAATATTTATGTACTTTTATGAATTAAAGTTCCTTTAAGGAAGTTGTTTGAGTGATACAAGAATAAGAGTGAGGATGATGTAGCCATTAGTTTCATACCCTTATATATCTTTCTGTTATATGAGGGGGAGATGTTTTCGTTAAGCAATCTTCACCTCCTGCATTTGTTAATGTGTAATAAAGCATTTCAAGGCATTGTTGGTGGGACCATAAATGATAATATTAAGAATGCGGGACCCAGTTGAATTTCAACTTGTATTGGAATCTCCTATATGACTTAAGATTTTTTTTGGCCATGTTGGAGAAAAAAGGTCAAAATTATGGATCTATTACCTCCAACTGAAATTCAACAACTGATCATGTGAAACATGGGATAATTATTTCTGTACTTGGAGTTGGATATCTGATTGTAAGAATGGTTTAACTTTTTTTATGGGTTGATATGAATTTTTAAGTAATTTGTAAATGGAGGAATGCTTGTTAATTAGTTTTAAGGAGGGTAGCTAAATGAGACGTCGGTATGTCTTGTCTTCTTTTTGTTTTTGGCCTGACTCATTTATGCTTCTGTTGGGGATTTGTTTTTAAATAGTTCTAATAAGCAAGGAGTCCTTGTTGAACTGGAGACAGGGCTAGAGACTTATTATTAACCACCATCTAAGAAGATGGCTTAGTCCATAGGCTCACTAAGCTGGTTATAGTAGGTGAAGGAGAATATACCATAAATCAAATCAGCTTATTGCTTGTTGAGCTCAGTACCATCATGACATTTTTGAAGTACGGGAGGATGGTGAGCATTTTGTTCAGGGAATAGTAATTTGCAGCCAGGATTCTGAACTAGCATTTTATTGAAGTCTTTGTCCTATACAAATTGAGGTGGTTGTTCATACAGGGAAGCTATATTTTGTTCAAATGGTATTCTACGAGATTAGGCAATAGGTAATCATAAATTACTGTCAGGGTTGCAAGGTGTTACTATTGTATCTTATAGCGTGTGGGAAACGCTTATCATCGCATTATACACAACACTAGCTACAACTCCTTTGGCACGCATTAGAGACCATTTCATCCCTCTATCCTCCATTAGACACTTCATGAAAGCTTTATATTGATGTACCGAACATATCAGCAAATGTAACCTACTAGTGAGAATTTATGTTATAATGATGTTTAGTTGTTATAAGTTCTTGGCAGCTTAGGGGATGTTTTAGTTATTATATTATGTGAATATAAAGATACGGATGAGCTTTTGATATGGTCTTTTATATATATATATATATATATATATATATATATATATATATATATATATATAATAATATTATATATATATATATATATATATATATAGGATTAATCTTGTAGTGCAAAGTAGCATCTGTGAGCATGTTTGAGAGATCCAGTGGAACTATTGAATCCAAGACCAAGCACATTGTAAATCCTATTGAGCCTCAAATTTAGGCTTGATACTGGGATGATGATGTACTGATAATGTGCTCCGGATTCACACCATACCTTTTCTTGTGGCATGATAGAACTTCTCTGCCAAACACGACCATAATTATCAATTTGCAAGAGTACCTGAAGAAGGAAAGTTACGATTGCTTCTTTAAACCATGTGTCAAGAGCATGTTTCGCTGCATTTTGTTACGTATGTTCTTATGTGAGTTCACTTAAAAGGATCGTAGCTTGATTAAGTGACACATGCTTTATTTTATATTTCATTTAATTGTACGGTTAGAATCTGATCCTGCTCTTAAAAGAAGAAGGAAGTCTTTTGTGATCATTTGCAGTTGTAACATTTGTTTCATTTCTTCAATGTGTTGAGGTCTTTCTTGTGTCATCACAAAAACTTCTTTAGCTGCTTTTATTTACAGTGTTTGGTCCCTTTAATAGGTTTTCTTTGTTTTTTGCATATTATATTATGATGATAACCCCTTGTAAGAAGGTATTTGGCAATACCTATAGGATCTTATATGATACTTAACATTTTTACAGTTCTCCAACCAGCAGGTGTTCACTTATTTACTGCAGAGTGCATTGTTTAATTCTGACCTCATTATTTTCTATATGTCAGTGTCAAGTTTCTGCTGTTTGCTAGAGCATTGTGGAGGTCTTCCAGATCTATAGAAGTTTGCTTTCATGCCAGATTTTCTTGAAGCACTTCTGAAGATCTCATCAGCAGTACAGAAGTTTACTGTTGTGGCTGAAGGTTCTAGTGCTCTATTGTCTGAAACTTTATTTTTCGGAAGATCATAATTGCAAACCAAATTTAGTAAAGCTGTCGTCCCTGTGTATAGAGCAGTTATGCCAGCACTTTGAAGATTCTAGAAGTTTGTATTGAATCTTTGTTATGGCGCTTCTGAACATTAGGATTTCAAACGTCAGTATGCGCATATTGACGTGGATTAGGTGAAATCTTGTTGTGTAGCAGCATATTACATTCTGATTCCGTTATGCATCCAAGAAGATATCTTGACAGTTTTATTAATGTAAATGGTGATTTATGAGAAGGAGCGATGGAACTTGAAAATCAGAAAAAGTTTCCTGCAACTCCCAAGGATTACAAGCTGTATGAGGAAGTTGGCGAGGGTGTTAGTGCTACCGTATACAGAGCCCTTTGCATCCCGCGAAATGAAATTGTTGCTATTAAAGTTTTGGACCTGGAGAAGTGCAATAATGACTTGGTGAGTTAGTTCAATGAATTTACTGAGGATAAAAAAATATGGTTTTCTTTTTAGTAAGCTGCTAATGTGCTTGGGTTTCTATTGTTTCTTCTTCATTTGTTCATCATAAAATTTCTAGCGACACTTGCAGCTGAATATTCCTTTACTTTACTAGTTTCTTTTCTGTTGGATGTTTTTCTTTCAACATGTTAAGAATGACCAACATTTGAGTTGCTTGATCGTACTGCATTACTGGATTGTTATGCAGTTTCTAGCATGCTATCAATGACTTCTTCATGATTGAAGAGTTCATCCTTTTCAGCTCTTGCTACTAGCGTACATGCTACTTACGAATATTAAATGTCCTTATATCATTTCCTGTCTTTACTGATACACCATGTGAAGTGCCAAGAGGGTTGCAGTTAGAAGTCGAGGCAACATGGCACACAAATCAATGTTATAAAGACAAAGTAGATTGTTGATAACAAGGTGATGTTGATGTGTAATGCAGTGAAACTCATATCTATAACTTATCTGCAGAAGATGAGGACCAATTGTTATAGGATGAACCCTTATTGATTCAGAAAATTAATTTTTAATTAAAAGCACTGAGCAATTGGTGTTTAAGGAAGCTAATACAAGCATTGTCAATCGAACTTTCTTCCCGTCCCTTTGTATTAGTGAAAGATGCTCAAAAAAGAAAGTGCAGTTTTCACAATTGTTTAGTTCATAAATGTTTCGGCTTTTCATATAAGTTATAACGTCTCTTTTGGATGAGCTAGTAACTATATAACGTATTTCCAATGACCGAAAATTTTGAAATAATGTATTAATATTTACGAAATAATACATGACGTTCTTATACTATTATAATTCATATACTATATTTTTTTACTGCTGGTAGATGTTTATTAGCCAATCTAGAATAATGGTCTTGGTTTCCATACTACACTGGCAGTTAACGAGCATTTCGGTTTTTAAATAATTCTTTTGGGTTCTTATCTTATATTTCATTCCAGGATGGAATCAGACGTGAGGTGCAAACTATGATTTTAATTGATCACCCAAATTTGCTGCGTGCATACTGCTCCTTCCCTGCAGGCCACAGCCTTTGGGTTGTGATGCCATATATGGCTGGAGGATCTTGCCTACATATTATGAAGTGTGCTTATCCTGATGGGTTTGAAGAACCTGTAATTGCTACTCTTTTACGTGAGGTTCTCAAGGCACTTGTCTATCTCCATGGCCAAGGGCATATCCATCGAGATGTTAAGGTATCTAGTCTGTCTTTGCTGACCTTTTAAATCTTTGTTTGTGCCTTGCGTTATTACTAGTTGTAATTTAGTCATGAGCTTCTTACATCACCATGCAAGTTTGTTACCCCAACCTGTAAAAGAATCAGCTTTGAGTAAAGAAAATGAGATTGTTGGATTCGTCTTCGTCCAAATTCCTGCTTAGTTAGGTTGTGCACTTGGTTAGCCATTCCAGTGTCGCTTTTGAAGTTAATACTCACTGGCATGCTGACTGGAAGTATAAGTTTAACGGGAGCATTAGGATATTTCTTGCATTTCCTCAATTTTTTGTATGTCATTCCTTTCAAAATTTGTTGGATTCTTTTGGAAATTTGGCATTTCTGCACAAATTCGGCATGGAAATGGCTGGCAAGGCCTTTTTTTTTTGGCTCGTGTCGACCATTTTGCCTGTGCTAACCATGCCGTCCGGTACGGCGGCTTGTGCCACTCGTGCCGCCAAGCATGGAACATCACATCTCTTTGTTTTTTTGAAAAATAGAAAAAAGGAAAGAGGAGGAAAAGATGAACAAGAAGTACCAATCAGTGCCTCAGTTGTTGTAGCCCTATCACCTCCACTGCCCCCACCACTGCCAACTTTTTTCTCTCTTTTTCTTTTAAAAAAAAATTGACTCAGCTGAGACACAGATAGAGAGAGAACAGAGAGAAAGAGATCAAGGAGAAAGAGAGGCGAGAGAGAGGGAAGTGAGGGAGAGCAGCAGAGAGAGACAGAGAGACAAAAGTCAATGCAGCAGCTTGACCTTTATTATTTTTGTCTTATTCATATAAATATAAATATTCAGTAATTTTGTTATTATCGGCCGGGACTGCATGGTTTATAGTGTACGCTATTGTCAGCATGCTAGGCACATCTCGAGCTTGGAGTTTACGAAACTGGGCTCTGTACGGTACTTGGGAAACTTGAATTACCTGTTATATACCAATTGAAACTGGTTAGCTGGTTCACGCACAGAGTTTCTGAAGTGAGCATGAATTTAGATCTGTGTATTGACAATCATTTTAATGCTGCTATATGTAACATCGTTTTGATAGTTAAATTTTGAAGGGTTTTATATGCGTATGTCCCTGCCTTGCTACTGTTTTACTTATCCGCTTGTCACTATCTATGTCTTGATTGTTTTTCGCAGGCTGGGAATATTCTTATTGATGCTAATGGAGCAGTAAAGCTTGCAGATTTTGGAGTCTCTGCTTGCATGTTTGACGCTGGTGATAGACAACGCTCCCGAAATACATTCGTGGGAACTCCTTGCTGGTGCTTTTGAAAATCCATTTATCTCCATTTGAAAGATTTTTTTTTTAGTTTTTTATTTTTGGCTTACTCATCTGCATCAGAATGAAACTTTTGTCAGCACATTATTTAGTAAGTATCCTCTTCACTGTAGTTGGATGCATCAGAACTTATATACTTGATATGTTAACACTTTGCAGGATGGCTCCAGAAGTTATGCAACAGCTACATGGATATGATTTCAAGTGAGTGTCTAACTTATCGATCGATGAAACTCTTGAACTTACTGAGTTTAGAAAAGGAGCATGTTTCTGATGCAATTTTGTCTGGTCTATGTTATTTATTTTTGATCAGGGCAGACATTTGGTCGTTCGGTATAACAGCACTTGAACTTGCTCATGGTCATGCCCCATTTTCAAAGTACCCTCCAATGAAGGTGTGCGTTTGAATTTTCAGAAAGGGGCCTCTATATACTTAATCTCAAGTTTGTTTATTATACTAATAATTTGCTATTATAGGTTCTCCTCATGACCTTGCAAAATGCGCCACCAGGTCTTGATTATGAAAGGGACAAAAGATTCTCTAAGGTCCTTGTCGGAATTGTTATTATATGTTGCTAGACTTTTATCATCTGACATGCTTGTCCTGGTAGCTTTTTTTTGATCGATCCTCTTCTTCTGCAGTCTTTCAAAGATTTGGTAGCTACTTGCTTAGTGAAGGATCCAAAAAAGCGTCCTACGTCAGAAAAGCTCTTGAAGCACCCTTTTTTTAAGCATGCCCGTTCAAATGAGTATTTGGTAAAGACAATTCTAGATGGCCTTGCCCCTCTTGGTGAACGTTTTAGAGCAGTAAAGGTCTAATTGCAGCTTCCCTGTACTTCAAAATTTGGCATTAAGGAAGTTACTGTGACAAACCGATCTTTTCACTTGCAGGGTAAGGAAGCAGATTTTCTTATACAGAATAAATCCTTGTATGGAGATAAGGAACAGTTATCCCAGGTAATTTTGCAGCTCATATATGCTCATCTTTTTCTTGGAACAGTACCCTCCTTTAAGTCTTTTACCTTGATTTAGATCTTTATGTTTGAAAGTGAAATCTTAAGGAGGATTCATATTTGACTTAAAGATCCGTTACCCAAGTAAAACAAAGCGTAGCAGTAATTAGTTTTACATATAACAACTAAGAGCATTTGACTTGGTTAGACAAGCGTAAGTAACTACATGGTGATCATGGTTTTCGGTGCCGGTTTGCACAACTCGTGCCGGACGGCACGTGCCTGTTCCAGCAGTTGTCGACACGGCATGAACCGGCACGGTACGTGTCAAAAAATCTTATATTTAAAATTTAAATTAATTTTTTATTTTTATTTTTTTAGAAAATAACAAATAAAGAAATATCGGCATGGTCGGCACGGCACCATCGGTACGGTCGGCATGTGCCGGGATATGAGTTTACCGAAACTCGGCTCGGCACAAAACCTTGATGGTGATAATTTTGTAATGCCTTTACTGCAGGAGCCTGTCTAATTAAGTGAAAGTTATTGATATTATTTCGCTTTCACCACTTTTGTAGTATGCTATTGTTCTTGTAGTCTTGTTAACCTAACTTTAGGTGTGTATTTTAATTCTTAATGATCAACTTGTCTTCTAGGCTACTTGATATCTCGTAATAGTTACTTATTTCTCTTTCTGTGATTTGCAACTTGTTTAGTACCTTTCTAATTCCTGATTATGTCACCCAAGTGTTGATTGGAATTGACATTAAGATGCGATGCGATTGCAGCAAGAGTACATACGAGGAATCAGTGCATGGAACTTCAATCTAGATGACTTGAAAGCCCAGGCTGCACTTGTAAGGAGGTCCATTATATCTTTATGTTTTGTGTAACAGCAAATTATTTCTTACTTATATTTTTATTCCAATAAATCACCCCAATATAAATATGATAGAAGAAACCTTGTCCTCTCACTTGGTCATTGTTATGCAGATCCAGTCTCTAGAACATGCCCCTAGCTCAGAAGATGGTCATAAGGATGGTGATGTATCGCCACAGATTCATGCATTATTAGAACATCCTGAGGCTAGCCCTTCTGCGGAGGTAATATGTATAATCACTTCCATCTTCCTTCCTTATCACCATGTGGACTTGCACTGGTTTTAAGTATGTGTTCTTCCACCATTTCTAACAGATTTTATCTTAACCACCTTAGGATAGAGTACGAGATCTACAACAGTTAGAAGGTACCTTTGCCTCTGTATTTCCCAGCCGGCCTCTTGAAGCCCTCAAGTAAGTCTTCATAGAGTTTTTAACATTCAGAAGATTAGCTGAATCATGGTAAAATGTTCTAGTTTGATGTATCGATAATTGAATCTAATTGCAGTTCAGTTGAGTACTTCCTTATAATACGCAGATTACACTATCATTAGTTATCAGATAAATTCTTCGAGTCTTATGTAATCTGCATCTGATGCAATTATGATGCTACCATGTTGCACAATTATTAAGTGGAATCATGGTTTTCGGTGCTGGTCGGCACAGCCCGTGCCGTGCGGCACGTGCATGTTCCGGCAGTTGTCGGCATGGCACGAACCGGCACGGCACGCGTCAAAAAATCTTATATTTGAATTTTTAAATTAATTTTTAAAAAAATAACAAATAGATATATATCGGCACGGCACCATCGGCACGGTCGGCACGTGCCGGGATTTGAGTTTACCGAAACTTGGCTCGGTGTTGGCACAGAAAACCTTGAGTGGAATGTTTGTGACTGACGACTTTCTGTTGCAGTGGATATTGTTATGTTCTATACAAAAACTTTATGTTAGCACTTTTGTCGTTGTAAACTTATTGTTCCAGTTCTGCTGTAGGGCATGCTATTTTCATGCATTTTATCTACTCTGCAGTAGTACCTGCACCACTTCTACTAGTAGTATCAAAGTGTTTAAGTTAATGTAAGACGAATTTTGATTATGGTGGAAGAGCACAACCTGGTGTCACCAAATTATATAAATGCTCGGTGTTCGATTGTTGCAGAGCTTGTTTTGATGTTTGTGAAGATGATGTGGACGTTGGTGATCCTGACCCAAAGGACACTAGACAACCAAACCTAGAACCTGCAGCTCAGCACTCATCACAGCCTGAGGTGTTGCAAGTGAAGAACACAAATGGTGATTATTTTGGAAGAAGCTCTTCTCTACCTAAAAATATTGCCATTCTGGGAAGTAAAAAAGTATCCAGTGGTTCACTTTTGCCGGAGCATGTTCTTTCTTCTTCTAAAGTTGCTGGAAATAATATAGAAAGGTAACTCCCATGTCATTGATGAATCAGATCCCGTAACTCTCTTTGTTCAATTTGCAAGCCATATTTCTATATATTGTGTTTGCTAGCAGACTTTCAACTGGAACATGCACTTCTTCTACCTTTTTGGGTGGTTTTCTTCTGAAATGCGACAAAGTGATACTCTTCCTCATGAATTTCACAAGATTTTTACGTGAGGCAAAGAACTATTTGAATTCGGTGGTTCAATTGTTTTTTTTTTTTTTTTTTTTTTGGGTTTACCTTTTCTATTAAAGTGAGATATAAGGATGAAAGATTTTTGTACTTTTGATTAAACAATTTGGAAAACGATTTCAAAGGACAAAGGAAGTTCTTATCTCTGACCACATAAATGCTCTAATCATATACACATTCTTGTTATAAACATCATTTTCGGTGCCGGTCGGCACAGCCTGTACCGAACGGCACGGTGCCGAAAAATCTTATATTTAAAATTTTAAAATTTTATATTCATTTTTTTAAAAAAATAACAAATAAATATAAATCGGCACGGTCGGCACGGCCGGCACGGCACCACTGGCACGTGCCGAGATCTGAGTTTACCGAAACTCGGATCGGCTTGGTATAGAAAACCTTGGTTATAAATTACTACCAGAAGAAGTGCATGTTTATGAAGGAGGTAGACATTTGATATTTATTAGACCTATCATTTTGTGCTGACATCATCAAATATAATTTGCTACTCTAACGAGGATAACTGGTAGCTTTAGCAAGAGTAGGCATGATATTTTCGATCGACTGTATTAGCTGCCTTAGCTTTGCCTATTTTATTATGGCGGAGCAGTCTGGAAAAACACTAGGCTTAGTGATCTATTATCACCGTCAGTCAAACAGCGCTAAAACTGAACTCTTATATTCTTGTTTCAAACTTATTGACTTGGGGTACTAATTGTTTTTTATGTTTAAGTGGCTAAATATACCTGTTTCCACCATCTTGTTGATGAACAAACTTGAAATTTGTGTATTTGCTTTTAGGTCAGATTAACTTTTCATTTTCTGCAATATTTTGTGAAGGGATGAAATTCAAAAGAGGCATCAACAGGAAAGGAACTTTAGTGGGCCACTCTCGCATCGTCATATGAGAGATGCACCAGGTAGGTATATCATGAAGTTCTTTTCGCTCCGATCATCCTGTGCTGATCTGTTGATGTGAAATGTAACCTTCTTTCTTATAAATGTTGTAATTTGCAAATATTTTTGAAGCACGTGATGAATCATCAGAAGGAAGAGTTGTCCAACGTAAGGGCCGTTTCTCAGTCACTTCTGCGGATAGTGGTCTAAAGGTACAAAATTGATTTTAGTTTTTACAAATATAGGCGAATTGTTTGGTTTCCGTGCCCCTAGTTTGGTTAAATCTCTGTGTGCTAGGATGCTTCTTGATATAAATAATTCTTTAATGTCATAGTATGATTGTTTTATACTTCTCCCATGGAGTGGTCTGAAAGGAAAATAGATTTAGTATATTTTGTGGTGGTTTGTGGACAGTTAGTCACCTCGACGTCAATTTTTTACTGTATAGATTGCATGGTCTATAACTTACAATTTGGTGACGTGGATAATTAACCATTTGATTAAGACCTAGAACAGTGCATGGGGCTGATCCCTGTTGTTGCTACTTGCTACAGTAAGTATGAACAAATTGAACCATGTGGTTATAGTATTATTTGACTATGCAAGAATATATGAAGCATGATAGCAAAAAGTAAGCATGTTGCTATTCCGTAATGAAATAGGAGCACATTAGTTGTTGGCTAGGGGTGTTCAAGTAGTCCGGAAGTGACCGAAGACCGAATTCAAAAGAAAAGGAGGACCGCGGACCGGACCGCAAAAGAGCGGGACCGAACCGGACCGGAAAAGAGCGGGACCGAACCGGACCGGACCGGTTTGGAACGGTCTAAGTCCTGCGAGTCGTCGTAATGCGTCTTTCGGTACGGTTTTGAACCAAAATTGGTCTGGTCCTAAAGTGGATCTTATTTAAATTGGTCAAATGCACAAATATTAGGAACAAATATTTTTAAAATTGGTCAAATATGTAAATACTAGGCCCAGATCTAATTTAAATCGGTCCTTGGTTTTTTCGGTCTTACACCGGACCGGACCGGACCGAAGACCGATTACTAGCCGATTCTTGGACCGTGGACCGGACCGAAGTTTAACCGGTCCAGACCGAACCAACCGGTCCGGTCTGGTTTTTCGTTCCGGACCGGTATATGAACACCCCTAGTTGGCATGGCATATTAGATCGAGTCATCGACCATTCAAAATCCTTACTTACGTAAGACATATCATGGGAAACTTTCATGCCATTGAAGTGGGTCCATCCTTTAGGAAAAATCTTCACTCTGAGAATCGATTTCACTGTTTTGCATGGATAGCCAGGAAATTACTATCTGTGAACTGGAGTTGATCTGTAATCTTAAGTTGGTGCATACAAATTCATTGGAAAGACGGTAATCCTAATCCTATTCTATTTGAACTTGTTCTGCAGGGAGCTCAATCAGCGAACTCTCTGGCCGACACGGTCAATGGATTCCCACCAAATCCTACAGTAAATGCTTCATTAGTTTTTCCCACATTGCAATTTCTGTTGCAGCAAAACGCAGTACAGCGGGTCCGCAATCGCATCTTTGTCTTGCTCTCTATCTCTGTGTCTTCTACTATCTGATATCCTTTGTTTTGTGTATTTTCAGGAACAACTAACGAAACTAATCAAATGTTTGGAGCCAACATCTGGTAAATTACATTTTCTTGCTCAGGTGGTTTCGTTCTTTTCTGAATTCCCTATCTTGCTCTGAATGTCCATTCTTATCTAGGGCCGAAAGGTGAGCTTTCCCATCTGAGCGGCGATTTGGCACAGGTAGGACTTTTAACCATCACATATCCCTATTATTTGTTTTCTCAGGAACTTCCCTTCTGGAAAATTAACCTAGGTACTCTCTTTTGTGGGAGTGTCTTACCACCCACACGACTGCTGGTTTTTTTTTAATATTTTTTTTAAAAAAATTTTAGAATAATTTGTCGCTCGAGGGGGTTAAATAGAAGCATTTCAAGAGTAGAAGTGCTTGAATTAAACTTTATCTACTTTAATTGAGGAGATTTATTTGGCATCTTATTGGAACTAGTGAATAATTAAAATCTTATAGTGGTGAAACTTCAAATATAGTTCCTAGCACTCCTTTTCTTGCTCTTCCAACTGTCCTCTCGTCTCCCTCAATCTCCTTAAACCCATCTTGAGGGCTGTAATGTCTTGCCCCATCTATTGCTATTTTTCAGGACCATCAGGACTCCTGATATAATCAGAACCCCAAAAGTACATCGGGATGTGTATGGTTTTCATTCCGATACACTGGGTGGTTCTAATTGCATGAGGGCCATCAGTTCCCTTAAGAATGACATTTCTGTTTATGTTAATAGGATTCTTTCTCAAACCATCTTATTGGTAACACAAATATCTTCTTATATCTTTTGATCTCAGTCCCTAACTTCAAATAGGGAGAAAGAGCTACAATCTTATGTTGTTCAGCTGCAACAAAGGTAAAGTCAAAGTCTGAGTAGTTTCTGAAGCTCTTTCTACTGAAATATATATGTACTAACTGGAACCTTTCTTAGTGTTGGGAGTCTTGCTGAAGAGGTGCAGAAATTGAAGTCAAAGAACACACAGGTTTGCTTTTTTACATCTTTGATGAAAATTGGAAATACAACTTGTTAAATTGATAGGCCAAATTCCTTTTTACTCCCTCGAACTTTACCAAGATGTGCTTCTATAACCTTGAACTTAATTTCGTGTCGACGACAACCCTGTATTTTAAAAATACGTCTGCGATAACCTTACCGTCAGCTTTTCTGTTTGCGGCCGTTAATTGGCTGACGTGGCAATTTTTAATTATTTTAAAATATTTTTAGTTTTTTTTTTTTTTTTAAATTTTGTAAGGATAAATAAGTCTTTTAGAAAAATAAATATTTAAGAGTATTTTTTTTAGAAAATTTTCAACATAAAAATTGTAGATTTTAATGAGATTTACAACTTTTATTTTCAAAATTTTTCAGAAAAATACTTCTAAATAGATATTTTGGAACTATAAAGTTTTAATAATTTTACCAATTATTTTTAAATAAATTTGAACATGAAAGTTGTAAATCTCATTGAAATTTACAATTTTTATGTTGGAAGTTTTTCGAAAATAGCCCCTAATTAAGGTTAAAATATATATTTATCTTTAAAAATAAAATAAAAAAAATTAAAATTAATTTAAAAAATAATTAAAAAATTGTCACGTCAGCAAATTAACGACCGCAAACAGAAAAGCTGACGGCAAGGTTTTCGCGGGCGTTTTTTTAAAGTACAGGGTTATCGTGAACACGAAATGAAATTCAGAATTATAGAGACACATTTTGGTAAAGTTCAGGGGTCTAAAAAAAAATTGGCCAAATTGATAATAAAAAAAGGATGTTTTCCTTTCATTTAATTAAAATATTCTTCGAATTTCGTACCTTGCAGTTAGAACTACAAATCAACGCTTTGCTCGGCAAGGATACGGCACAAAGAGAATAAATCAACATGAAAGCCGTCCCCAATACCGTCTCCGCCTTTGATGGTTATCTAAGGTGTTCATTCTGATCCATCTCTTGTAATATTTGTTGTAAAATTATCATGTTGGGCTGGTCCTTGCCTCCCCAATTTTGTGTTCTTCAACCTTGGATTCTATATAATTTAATATGTAATAATTTGCTTATTGAAAGTCCTCTTCCCAGCCTAGATTTTGCAAACACTTGGTTAACATCAGAGGCACGGCATTGTTCAAATGGCAAAACGAGGGGCCGCAATAGATGCTGCAAATTCTATCATACAGGGGGTTGGGTTTAATCATTATTTTCTATTCGACTCTCTCACTGTAATGTGCAATAGAAATTGTTTAGAGTTTAAAAAAAAAAATTCTAAAAATTACAACAGATGTATTTTCATGCCACGTCATGTCACAGGATAGCGCATGCTAGTACTCTTATGTTCAAACGAGTTGTTAGAAAATTAGTTCAGTGAAATAATCCGTACTTGTCGTAGAGTATAATTTGCCTTGTTATTTAAAACTTCTTCGTTCTAGTGTGAATTTCTAATATTAGGGAGCCCGATTTTGCTAGCAGAATCCCCGACATGTTTGCAAACAACGTTAATAGGTTCTAAACCAGAAAATTGTAGCGCATGTATACCAAAGTAATACTTAAAAGGTATTTTTTAAAATAATTTTTAACATAAAAATTATAGATTTTAATAAAATATATAATTTTAAAATTTATAAAATTTTTAAATAAATATTTTAAAATAGATATTTAGAGCTCTAAAGTCTTAACATATTAAAAAATTTCTCCAAAATTTTTAAAACTCTTCTAAAAAAAAAATATATCCGTAGAGCACACCGTAAGTGTGCCGGATCAGAACTCTGTAAACCAACCAATATTAGGGCTTCTAAAAATGTCTGAAATCATCACAGGTTTTCGCTGAAGCATGCACAATCCTTTACATTGTACACCAAATCAGGATTCAGATTCATATGAAAATGCTACTTCAAACAAGCACCTACAGGCCGGTGGTCCAAACATTCATCCATAAGAGCGAACACCTAATATTTAATTAACTCCTCAAAAAGAAATTCTTTTAACCAAAAAGAAAAAAAAAAGAAAACGCAGTCTGCTCACCTGTCAATAGACGTCTAACACGGACGCGCACCGAAAGCCATTGTACAAGGGTCACATATAGGGATACGCATAGATTAACATGCAAAATCTATTGCAAAGGAATACTACTATTTTTAGTCTGTGACTATAGAAATCAGTTTCTATCCAACATCTCGACCGAAAACTGAGTAGAACGATAGTCCTTCCAGCCAGCTATACCTGGGACTCAAACCCTTGACCTTCCCTTCACGAGGGGCAAGCCACGGTCGCCTCTCACCACCGAGTCTCACTAACGAATTGGGCCAACGCTGATTGGTAAAAAGATACTACTTTTGCACACACAATTAGTGAAATGAATCAATGAAGAACAAGAGCAGTTTAAGCATCACTTGTAACAGATAGAAGTATCAAAATAATATATATGATGAAAGGTCGCAGAGAAAATTCATATTCAATGGAGATAAACATAAACAATAGCAGATCGTAATCTCAGTATGACGGTGCGGGGTAACAAAATATGTAGCAACTTTCAAACATAAAAACTTCGTACAAACTTTTTATGATGGAATCGGACCCGTTGCCGATGGAATCAACCACTTGCTCAATGCCCATACTTCTGGAACTCCCATTCGCTATTGTCTGTAAATGATAGATAAACAAGTCAAGTCCTAAAGGAGGGGCACTCAAGGCTATGGTTTTCGGTGCCGGTTGGCACAACCCGTGCCGGACGGCACGTGTCTATTCCGACAGTTGTCGGCAAGGCACGAACCGGTACCGCACGTGTCAAAAAATCTTTATTAATAATTTTTAATTAATTTTTATTTTTTAAAAAATAATAAATAAATATATATCGGTACGGTCTGCACGTGCCGGGATCTGAGTTTACTGAAACTCGGCTCGGCTCGACACAGAAAACCTTGCTCAAGACACGGCAAATACATTGTGAAAAAATTGAGATAACGGGTGCCCTTACCTAGAGGACAGACTTGCCGGGTCTTCAACCAACGACTGATGCAGTGAAAATGAAATGCATGATTGCATACACCTGTTTCATTCATAGAAATTACTTATTACCTTGATACAATCTCTACCAAAGGAAAGTCGATATAAACAGTCATATCCAGTAACACCTTATCGAAAAAGGGGGGAAAATAATCCTATGCTGGGGCAAGGATAAGTTTTCGTTTCGTAAAATTCGCAAAGAAATAAGATACAAGTAGTTTGTGTATTTATGTATCTAAACAATGACCACGTCCGATGTTAATATCTCATAGATTTAACATATAAGCAACATGCTGAAAATAGTTCAACATTTCCCAACAAGAAATTGAAAGACATACAATAGCGGGTATCTCTTATAATATGTTCTAGCCGCCAAGCAATTTTGCATGCCGATATTCTTGCAAGCAATAAAATCTTTTAAAAAAATAAAAATAAAAATAAAAAGCCTACTTGGAACATTGGATATCAAGGTAAAGCTACTCCAAGCATACTACACTAATCTATCCAATCAACAAGCACTTATATATTAGCATGCTGCAGTAATAATTTATCTAATTCCAATCCTATGCTGGAGTAATTCAGCTAGTGTTCATTAGGAGACCACATGAGATCAAATGTTTATGCACGAAATGCAAAGTGTGACAAACGAACAGTATGTGATGCAAAAAGCTTCAGTCCTAAGCAAAGGATATTCATCCTAAGCAATTGTCCTTGCCAAAGAACATATCACCATCTATCACATATACAAGAATTTAAGAATATCGTTTGGTCTATGAAATAGAAATATAGTACAATAGGATCAGCTTTCCAAAAATCCAGTATCTATAATGTTCTGATTAGGTTTCTAAAGAACTATGCTCAGAGTGGTTTAAAATGGATCTTCTAGTACCGCTAAGCAATTGATGTCGGTCAATAATTTGACAAATGTGACAACAATACTACTTGCATCAAGAAAAGAATTGAGGATAGTTACACTTGAATATAACCATTGAATGCTAAAAGATGACAAGAATAGCCATTAATCCAAATAACAGCCACCCTCTCTTAAAGTTAGAATAGCTGTTGCAATCAAGTGCTCTATGTTCAAGAGATAGATAAAGGTATCAACTTTGTTCCATGGTTTTCGGTGCCGGTCGGCACAGCCCGTGCCGGGCGGCACTTGCCTGTTCCAGCAGTTGTCGGCACCGCACGAACCGGCACGCACGTTTCAAAAAATCTTATATTTGAATTTTTAAATTAAATTTTTATTTTTAAAAAATAACAAATAAATATATTTCGGCACGTGCTGGGATTTGAGTTTACCGAAACTCGGCTCGGCTCGGCACAGAAACCTTGCTTTGTTCAAGCTATTCAAGATCGCTTCATGCATTTTTTTTTTTTTTTTTGAGCTAACTATAACTTAGGAAAATATATGGATAACAATGATAAAAAAGGATACACTATCATGGCATCCAGATTTACTTTATCAAGCGACTTCAATTAAAACAATCTGATGCAATCATAAGCTACCTAAATCAAGGTTCGCAATATTGGATTGGATTATTTGTCGGCAATTGTTTTGAATAATGTTTATCAGCCGATGTCAGCTGTATCGATGATCTATATCACCGTATAGGAATTGGTATGGACGATATCGGACAGTATCGCAATACAGTAGCGGTACTATCATATCGGTATCGGCAATACCTGCAAACCATGCCTAAACTAAAAAGAAAATAAATAAAAGAGCTTCTTAACACATTTATTACTATCTAGTGGGGGCTCTACTTGGCAACCGGGAAAAAAATGCATACACAAACAGAACAAATAAAGAAAAAGATCACTTTAGCAGATTAATATGATGAATATGAGGTAAAACATGATTAACTTCAAAGCATACCCCAAGCCACAGTGCATTCCTCGCTCGTTGCGCTTGCCTGATTCGCCTGACACTCTATGCCTGTTAAAATTTCACAACATCAGCAACGCTCTATAGAAAACGTATAGCAACAACCCTAACAAAAATCATGTAAACATATATGAATTATGTAAAAACTCACAGAGATCCATGATATGATTGCGGCAAATAGCACAGTTATCCACCACGATATCTTCACGAATCCAACACCAAAAAGCATCATAATATGTTTCCGAGTCTTAACCCTAAGATCGAAATATAATTGCTACTGTTCAGAGACGGAGAGATCGAAAGCGTACCCCAGGCCCAGAGAGCGACGGCGTTCCACTTCTTGATCTCGAAGCGTTTGGGCTTCTTAGCGCCGGCACCGGCAGCAGAGGAGGAGGGACCAGCGGCGCCGCCGCTGGAGCCCTCTCCCGCGGGAGTCATGTTGATGTCGGTGTCGAGCGTCGCCATCAGAACGGAGCTTCGAATCTTCGACGGCAGTCGAGAGCAAATCTCTCGTATCGATCTCGCGAAGGAGTATAGAAATGGGGATTGTTGTAGAGGGAATAGTAATTGCGGACAGTCATAAATATGAGAAATCCAAAAAAATTTTACAGTACTCCTGATATAAGTTTATTATTTTCCTTCAAATTGTATTTATAATTAGAAATACCTTTTTAAAATTTTACATTATAAAATTATTTAGAAAATTAAGTTTATATAATTTTATAATATATTTTAAAAACATTAAATAAGATATCCATTAAATAGATAAAAATATTAGATATAAATAAATTAATATTTATACTAATAATTTTAAAAAAATAGTTGGCTGCCCTTAGGACTGTTCGGCCAAACCCTTGGCCTCCCGCGCGCCCGGCGCCTGTTGGCCCTCTGCGCACCTAGCATCTGCCTGTTGGCCTTGTGCACGCTTACATGCGCGCCTGCTGGCCTTCCGCATGCATAGTGCCGCCTGCCTTTCGCGCGTACTAGCCTTCCGCATGCATAACGCCGCTTGTCTTTCGCGCGTACTAGCCTTCCGTATGCCTAGTGCCCGCTAGTCTTCTGCACGCCCAACTTCTGCTAGCCTTCCGCGTGCCCGCGCCCTCGATTGTGCCATGTGCCACACCTGTGCCGTGCCCTTGGCCGAAGATCCACCTGGATCAAACACCCCCACCATAAGTACCATTTGATGCTGATGGGTTTGTCATCACTAGGATTGGGATGGCGTACACTACGTAGATCTCCTCTGGATGATTTGGGTTACGGAGGGGAATTCGTGTTGGTGATATGGACGGAGGATCTCCGTTAAGCAAGATGGTTAACAAGACACTTTTTTTTAACGTGGAAAACCCTCGAACGAGGGTAGAAAAACCACGGAGATGAGCGGAGTCCCCCAAATGTTCACTATGTATACCTTGTGGATACAAGTATTGTACTGTCTCTCCCCCTTTCTTAGGGTTACAAGTGGAAATTTTATACAGGGATTAAGGGGTACTATGGTAGTTAATTATCCGCCAAATTACTGTAGCACTCCCACGTGTCCTTTCCCAGGGGTATTACAGTCATCGAGCTTCACGTGGCTCGTAGCACGGTGTGCTGTTCGTTCGTAACACGACGCGCTGTTCGTTATTCTAGTGTTTGTGATGATCCCTACTTGCCGGTGTCGTAGTTTCTTATCCGGGATCCATCCCGTACCTTCAACGGGGAGCACTTTGTCGGTGCTGGTGTTTAGACCGTATCATCTGCCCCCCGACAGATGGGAAGACCTTGTCGGCTCATCTGTCGGAATGCGTTTCCTCAGTATCGAGTATGCTCCATTTTTTTTTCCTTTTCGGTCCACTGTATTGGTTATCGGTATAGTCTGTCCGAATTTGGACAGCTGTCACATGGTGATTCGCGAGCCGAGTTACCACGTAGAGGACTGTCGTTCTCTACGGTAAGTAGGGCCCGCGGTCATTTTCTCGTTTCACCGTGGTCAGAAATTTCTTTCAGGGGTAAAAAGTTTTCAACGAAGAGCTTTTCAGTTTTCTTCTTTCTTTGCGTCTCGCTACAGATAAGGTATGTCTTCTCGTAGCTCCATGGGTACGGGGTCCGGTAGCGACCAGAGTTCTAGTTAGAGATCTCATACTTCCATCCCTGTCACTCCGCGTGTTCCTCCTAGATTTGGGGGGCCGCCCGTATCTCCAGATATTACTAGGGACCGGGTAACCCCAGAAGGGGAGTTCATCAGTCAAGTTGCCGAGCAACTTCGTCTGGGTAGGATGAGTGCCACGATGAGTGAGCTCACGGGCGGGGGTAACGGAGAGGAGAGGGCTTCGCGGGTGGAAGCCTCGGCTAGTCGATCCCCGTACTGCTATCTCTTCTGTGACCAAGGAACAATTAGTCTAGTGGCGAAAGGAATTTGGCATCCCGTCTGATTTCGAGGCGAGGATAACCCTGCCGACGGAGAGGATGACGGATATATCCACGGATTGGGTGCAATTCCGTCTCGATATGTTGAAGGCTGGCCTCCGTTTTCCGTTGCTGCCATTCTACATTCAGCTCTTTACTTATTACGCCGTTACTCCATATCATTTATCTCCAAACTCGTACCGGGATATCTTGGTATTCTAGTTCATTTGTGCTCGTACGGGGACTAGACCATCCCTTGAGTTGTGGAGGAATTTTGTTCCTCTAATTTCCTTCCTAAGCAGGTCCTTGGTTTCTTATTAACACGAAGTTAAGGAATCTCCGGCGAAGAGGAAGATGGAAGGGAAATAGGTAGTAACGTTCTCTATAGTGGCGACACGGGCTCTTTTTGTAAGAAGGAACGCCGGAGTGGTGTTCCCGACCTGTTTGGTCTGAGTCGCTGTGAATGAAGCGTTGAATAGAAGAGGCCCTGAGCCTCTACGACGATACTTGAGGTGTTGGAGTGGCTCGATTTTTCACTTTCGAGGCTCAGTGTCCGTGGCGGGCAGCGTTCCGGACGACGTCGTGGAAGCAACAAGGCCACTGGCCGACGCGTCGTTCGGTACGCCTCCACTATGATGGTGCTTCGTAACGTTTTATTTCTTCTGGGCTCTTCTGATCAGGTTATCTTGCCTGCAGGATTGATGGAGTCTACGGGAAAGCCGGGGGTTGAGGAGGCAGTCCTGTCGGAACTTCCCAGGCCTCGTCGCCGCAAAGCAGCTGCGAAGAGGAGTGGGGGGACCGCGGGTTCGCGAGCAGAGTCTTCCGTGCCCGAGGTTGGGCCACATCAAGTACAGGGCGCCAGCGGGGCGCTCGTGCCCGTTCCCTCATCTTCTTCACTTCTGGAGCGAAGTGTTCCTCCGAGGGAGTCTTCTACCGGGGTTCCTTCTTCGGAGAGGCCTCCAGAATCTTCGTCCCAGCCCTCTCGTGGCCAGAAGAAGAAGAGACGAGCTGAACCTCGTGAAGAGGAAGATGCTCCCCTTTACGTTCCAGACTGGGATATACGAGAAGGGGTTCGTATAAGGGAGTGTTCCGAGGCGGCGATGGAGTTTGTATGTAAATGTCTTCCGAAGGAGGACAGATCGCTCATCCCCGGAACGTCAGTCGACTCTTCGTTGAGAGAGGCGTCGCTGAATACGGCCAATGTGAGTACAGTTCGTAGACATCCTTATTGTTCTTATCCCGGTTATGTTCGTTATCTTAAGGCGTCGTCATAACTGCAGATGCTGGCTTCCCTGAGTCAGTTGTTCACCGTCGTCAAAGGGAGAGAAAGAATCCTGGAAAAAGCCGGGACAATACGGGCCGAGATGGTGAAGCTGATCAAGGAACGGGATGAAGCTGCCAGTTTGGCTAAGGAGCAGGAGGAGCTTGCTGCCTCGCTCCAGGTGAAAGTTGATTCGGCCCGGAAGAATGAAGAGTCTTACGTTAAATTTGCCCGCGAAGAGGCCGCGAGGATGACTCAGTTATTAAAGGACAAGGATACTGAGATCGCTGAGCTACAGGCCGCGCTTGAAGCGAAGGATGCGGAGTTGCAGCGAGCGCCCGAGAAGGCGATTGAAGAGTATCGGGCTTCGGACGAGTTCACCCTCGAGAAGGGCAGGCACGCCGTGATCTTCAGTCGCTTCCTTTATTTAGAGATGTTGAGAAGGCTGCGTCAGCGATTCCCCGAAGAAGGGGAGGAATTTTTTGATTTTTTGGAAGAGAAGGATGTTGTTCGATGTGGTCGGTCTAGACGAGACACGGGCGCTCAGCCTTTTTCGGACGAGGAGGGCGAAGATGATGATAATGGCGCTGAAGGTCCTGCTGGGTCGGAGGCTGGTGCCCCAGGAGATCACTCTTGATCATATTATGTTTTTCTTCTTCGTTGGGTAGCGGGTGGTCTCCGTATTTTGATGTAAAGAAAGTATTTCTTTTTGAATGCCATAGTTAGTTTTGCAAGCGTGACGTGTCAACTTATTTACTGCTTTTATCTGCTTATAAGGAGTAGTCAAGGGACTTCACCTGCATTCATAGCTTTATTCACTTCACGTGGACTTTCGAACTCGCTGCCAGCAGCTAACTGGTAGAGGGGGTGTTGCCATGGCTAACGGAGTGACCGCCGAGCTTCTTCGGTCATTAGTTCAAGAGAACCGCCTTCTCGTGGTTGAAAATCAGACACTTCGGAAAAGGTTGGAGGCTTTGCGAAGTCAAGGTAGGCATCGCGACACTCTTCTGGTGGATGTTCGTTGCGAGGTTGTTTCTTTACGCTCCTATGCCATGTCTTTAGAGAGGTAGTTGAAAGAGACACAAGAGCGACTGGATCGTCTTGAACGGGGTTCGATAACTCCGGAGTACAGTCCGTTGACTCCTTTGCATGATCCGATTATGCCTGGTGATTTCTACCGGCTTGACGGAGGTTCCGGCTAGGGGGATTCTCGTGAGTCAAAGGATGATGATGCGTCTTTGGGGGGTTCTTGAGCGTTTTTGTACTTATCGGACTTAGCCGTCCAGAGTACTGTTTTTCTGCAATGTTTAGCATGTCGTGTAATCCGGCTTTTGAATGAAATAGACGTCGATTTTGTGTTTCGCTTGTCTCGTAAAGGTATTTGTTCTTAACGGACGGGCCTTTGCGTCCCCCCCAGCCAACGGTAACGGAGTGCGTTACGACACGGGATGTCACTCCGTTTTCTCATGGCTGGAGTTGAAGGAGTGGCCTTTCACGGTCCGAGGCTTTTAACGGACGGGCCTTTGAGTCCCCCCCAACCAGCGGTAACGGAGTGTATTACGACAAGAGATGTCGTTCCGTTTTCGCTTGGTTGGAGTTGAAGGAGCGGCCTTTCGAAGTCCGAGGCTCTTAACGGACGGGCCTTTGCGTCCCCCCCAGCCAGCCGTAACGGAGAGTGGCATTACGGCACGGGTATGTCGTTTCTATTTTCGCGTGGTTGGAGTTGTTGAAGGAGCGGCCTTTCGAAGTCCGAGCTCTTAACGGAACAGGCCTTATGCGTGCCCCAGCCGAGCGGTTAACGGAGTGCATTACGACACGGGAGTCGTTCCGTTTCGCATGGTTGGAGTGAAGAGCGGCCTTTCGAATGTCGATTGCTCTTAACGGACGGGCCTTTGCGTCCCCCCCAGCCAGCGGTAACGGAGTGCATTACGACACGGGATGTCGTTCCGTTTTCGCGTGGTTGGAGTTGAAGGAGCGGCCTTTCGAGGTCCGACGTTCCTATGAGACGGGCCTTAGCATCCCCCCAGCCAGCGGTAACGGAGTACATTCCGACATAGAATGCCGTTCCGTTTTCGCGTGGCTGGAGTTGAAGGAGCGGCCTTTCGAGGATCGTTCAGTTGATGAAGAGTAAGCTCGAGGAAGACATTAAAAGAACGTTTTATTCTATGGACAAAAAATATGTACAAGTCACTGATGGTAAGCGCGAAGATTTAGTACGCTCCATGTTCTCGGTATGTCGTTTCCCTCCATGTCTTGTAGTGCGTAAGCTCTTATGCCGAGTACCTCGGAGATCTTGTATGGTCCTTCCCATGTTGGCCTAAGCTTTCCAGACTGTTGCTGGAGTTTTCTCATAACTAGTTGCCCTTTACGGAAAGATCTGGATCTCACGCGGCTGTTATGGTAGTGAGATATCCGTTGTTTGTATGCTTGTGCTCGGATTAGGGCCTTTTCTCGTTTCTCGTCGAGTAAGTCGAGGTTGTTGAGAAGACGATTCCCGTTGGATGTGTCGTCACTGTATTCAACACGAAGAGTCGGATTGTCCAGTTCCACAGGGATTACGGCTTCAGTTCCGTAGGTAAGGGCGAAAGGTGTTTCTCCAGTGGCCGTTCGGTGGGTGGTTCGATATGCCCATAGGACCGTGGGGAGCACGTCGGGCCAATTTCCCTTTGCTCCTTCTAAACGTTTCTTCAGTCCTTCCAGAATTGTTCGATTTGCATTCTCCACTTGTCCGTTAGCTTGCGGGTGATAAACGGAGGCGAACCTCTGTTTGATATGGAGTGTCTGACACTGTTTCTTTAATTTCGGGTTCGTAAATAAATTGCCGTTGTCCGACACGAGATACTTTAGTATCCCGAAACGGCAGACGACTGATTGTTTAAAGAACTTAGTGACTGATGCCCCGGTGATTGTAGCCAGCGGCTAGGCTTTAATCCACTTCGTGAAGTAGTCTATCGCGACGATCATGAATCGTCTTTGTCTCGAGGCGGGGAAAAGAGGACCTACGAGGTCCATGCCCCATTGTAGGATTGGCCACGGCGACACAATGTTGGATATTGGCTCAGCGGGGATGTGGCTGATCTTGGCGTCGTAGGCACGAAAGAACGAACTTCTCGGTGTCCGTCATAATGGTGGGCCAGTAATAGCCCTGTCGGAAGACTTTCTGAGCGAGGGTCCGTGCTCCGACATGGTTAGAGCACATCCCTTCGTGTATGTCTCGCAGGATAGTCTAAGCCGTCTCTTCGTCCACGCATTTGAGGTAGGGGGCCGAGAAGGCGATGCGATATAGCTGACCGTTTATGAGAGTGAAACGGGCTGCTCTTCTGACAATCGCCTCAGCAAGTTTTCTATCCGGGGGAAGCTCCTGTTTCTCCAAGTAGTTTTTGATGTCAGAAAGCCAACTACTGGAATGGATTGCGGAACATACCTCTACTTCGTTAATTGCCGGGGTATGAAGCTCTTCTCGGAAGACGGCGCCCGGTTGTTCGTCGGCTGTTGCCGAGGCCAGCCGAGCCAAGGCGTCAGCCATGTGGTTCTTTTCTCGAGGGATGTGGAGGACTTCGAACTGTTCGAGGTCGGAGACGAGGCGGCTGATTTTACGTAGGTATGTTGCCATAATATTGTCGCGTGCTTCGTATTCCCCAGAGATCTGGTTTGCGACGAGCTGCGAATCGATATACGCTTTCAGCCTTCTGACTCCGAGCTGTTTGGAGAGGCGGATGCCGGCTACGATTGCTTCGTACTCCGACACATTGTTGGTTGTGGGAAAGTTCAGCTTCAGGGCGTATTCCAACCTGGTGCCGTCTGGGCCGAATAAGACTATGCCTGCCCCGCTGCCGGTTGCGTTGGAGGATCCGTCAGTGTGCAAGGTCCAAAGATCTTCAGAGGAAGCGGCTTTCGATGTGCTTCGGCGAAGTTCTTCTTCGAGTGGCGGGGTCATTTCGGCTATGAAATCTGCGAAGGCCTGAGCCTTGATCGCCGGGCGTGGTTGGAATAGGATGTCGAACTCTTTCAGCTTCATCGACCATTTAGCTATGCGGCCTGATGCCCCCGGATCTTTCATGACCTGTGCCAGTGGGGTGTTCGTTAGAATGTGAATGGGGTGCCCCTGAAAGTAAGGCCTTAGTCGCCTTGAGCAAATGATGATCGTGTAAGCCAACTTCTCTAGCGTGGAATAGTTGAGCTCTGACTCTCGAAGAAGCTTGCTATAATAAAAGATGGATTTTGGATTTTATCCCGTTCGCGGACGAGGACCGCGCTGGAGGCGGACTCCGAAACAGAGACGTATAAGTACAGTGGCTCTTCGGGTTCGGCGATGGCCATGACCGGAGGTTGTGTGAGGAAGAGCTTGAGTTCCTCGAATGCTCTGTCGTGTTCCGGAGTCCATAGGAATCTCGTATTTTTCCTGAGGATGTTATAAAAGAGTTTGCAGCGGTCTCCGGAACGGGATATGAAGCGTCCGAGGGCTGTGATCCGACCGGTTAATCGTTGAACCTCTATTATATTCTTCGGGGGAGGCATGTCGATGATTGCTTTTATTTTGTCTGGGTTTGCTTCCACTCCGTGAGGCGTGACTACATAGCTGAGAAATTTCTCTGAGGAGACACTGAAGGAGCATTTTTCCGGGTTGAGGCGCATTCCATAGCGCCTCATTATGTCGAACGCCTCTTATAAGTGCCGAGTGTGATCTTTTCGGTTTTTACTTTTGACGAGGAGGTCGTCCACGTAGGCTTCCATCGTGTTCCCCAGGAGTGGTCTGAAACCTGTATCAACGAATCTTTGGAAAGTTGCCCCCGCGTTTATCAGTCCGAACGGCATAACCGTATAACAGAACGTTCCTATGTCGATGATGAAGCTCGTCTTCTCTTCATCTTCGGGATGCATTTTGATTTGATTATATCCGGAGAACGCATCCATAAAGCTTAGCATTCCGTGTCCTGCTGTTGAATCTACCAACCTATCTATTTGTGGAAGCGGGTAGCAATCTTTTGGGCAGGTTTTATTGAGATCGGTAAAGTCGATACACATTCTCCATTTACCGTTAGATTTTTTAACTAGTACAACATTTGAAAATCATTCGGGGTATCGAACTTCCTTAATGAAGCCGGCACCTAGAAGCTTCTCAACTTCGTCTTTGATGGCTTTGGCTCTTTCGAGGGCAAAAGATCGTTTCTTCTATTTGATCGGCTTGGCGTCGGGCCTAACGCTGAGCTTATGTGTGATAACACTAGGGTCGATTCCTTGCATATTGGATGGAGTCCACGCGAATATGTCCGTGTTGCTTTGAAGGCATTCTTTTAGTATCTCATGTTCTTCGGGATTAAGGGTGGAGCCGAGGAACAGTACTCTTCCATCGTCAGAACTTTGTTGTACTGGGATGGTAACCGTTGGCTCCGCGGGTGAGGCGCTAGTTCTCCGTGTCTCGTTTTGGTCCCTGAGGTAGAGGGGGCCTTCGACGGGCAACGTCTCCTTCTTCAAGGAGTCATGATGGAGTCGCCGAGCCGTGTGTTGGTCGCCCCGTAATGTGTAGATTCCGGTCTTGGTTCTAAACTTCATTTTTAGATGCGGAATCGAGACAACAGACTTGAATTTCTACATCCCGGGTCTTCCGAATATCACATTATATACGGAGGAATGCACGAATCACGAATGTGACCGTTTGCCGTCCTAAGTCGTGGCGCTTCGCCGATGGTAACTCGGAGGTCGATGGCCCCTAAGGGTGTCGTGGAGAAGCCATTGAATCCTACTAGTTCAGAGTGGACTTGTCGTAGTTCAGATTCTGGAATCCCCATTTTGGCGAAACAATCGTAGAAACTGATGGTCCACCTTTACTCCCCGTGTCGATTCATCACACGGTGTACCTCAATGGAGTTGATGATCATGGTCGTTACGAGAGCGTCGGTGTGCGGGGTTATTACGCTGTCGAAGTCATTGTCATCGAAGCTGATTGGTTCGGAGCCTTCCGAGTCTATTGGGGAGTCTCGAGTCTGGAGAAGGTAACACTCTCCGTTTCATGTCGCTTCCTTCCACGGGAAGTTTCCTTCGTCTAATTTTGCCAGATATGAAATTGATTTCACCGTAGTGTATTTGGTGCGTCGGTTCTGGCTGTCTTTCGGGCGCCGGTAGCGGTGGGCGTTGGGGAGGATCGTCTCGTCTTGGGGGTTGGTTTCCTCTACGCGGTAGAAATTCTCGGAGTTCGCCTCGTCTTATTTTTTCTTCCAGGTAGTCACGGAGTTGGCGGCAGTCTTCTGTGAAGTGCCCGTGTGACTCATGAAAATCACAGTATTTCCCTTCGTTTCTTTTCTTTGGAGGGGCTCTGATAGGGGGTGGCCTAGCCACTTGCTCTTTGGTTTCCAGTATATGCAAGATGTCTTTTCATGGGGCGGACAAAGGGGTGCACTCCGGAGTTAACCGGATCATGCAAGATGTCTTTCGGTGGGGCGGACAAAGGGGTGCACTCCGGAGTTACCTAATAATCCAAATGGGGGAAAGCCTTGCGGCCTTCCTCCTCCGTATACCACTTGCCTTAAGAGGGAAAACTTTCCTTGGGGCCAATGCGATACCGATGTTGCTCCCCGCTCCTAGTGTTGACGACCTTCCGTTCCACCAAACTATCCTCAGTTAGGGGTTCCTCCCGACCACGCTCTAGTTCGTCCACGATGGCAATGCCAAAGGTTGATCATCATCCAGCATTGAGGGCTCAAAAAGTTTGAGTTTTTCCATATTGATGACGGAATGCATACTCATATATGGTGGCAGTTCCAATTGGAATGTGTTATCACCATATTTCTTCAGTATCTTGAAAGGTCCATAGCATCAAGACTGAGCTTGCGTCTTTCACCCTTGAACCGCTCCTTGCCAAGGTGTAGCCATACCATACCTCCGACTTGAAATGTACATGGAACTATAGTCCGATCATGCTGTGCCTTGTGCTTCTCCTGAGTTCGCTTGAGCCGTATCTCCACCTCTCCGTGTACCTTTTGAATATTTTCTAGGAGCCGACGCGTCTTGTTTGACTCGCTAGCTTCCTTCGTAGTAGGCTCGGTAGGAGTAGCAAAAGCAAGTCAAATGAACCTTGCGGTGTATACCCAAGGTAAACCTCAAAGGAAACCCGCGCCATAGAGCCATGCATGGCTCGGTTGAAAGCCAACTCAATATAAGGTAAACTTTCATCCCATGTCTTCATATGCTTGGAGTTGTAACTCCGTAACAATTGTACCAAGATGCGGTTAACCACCTCAGTTTGGCCGTCGGTTTGCGGGTGGAATGCCGTGCTCCGGTTGAGCTTAGTATCCATTAACCTCCAAAATGTCTTCCAGAACTTTTCTAGGAAGCAACTATCCCTATCCGAGATGATAGACGAGGGTAAGCCGAAGTGTCGCCACACATGATCAAAAAACAACTTGTCCGTCACCTCTTCCGTGACCGTATTCCTACATAGCACCAAACAAATCATTTTGCTAAAATGGCCCACCACTACAAAATGTAGTTATGACCGCGTCTTGTGCTCGGCAAGCCTCCAACGAAGTCCATGGAAATAGTCTTCCAAGACCAGCTCGGAACCGATAGTGGCATGTAAAGACCTGTATTCTGATTAGCATGCTTAGACATGCAGCATAGGGTACAACATCGGACAAACCTTCCACGTCCGCATACATGAGCGGCCAATAGAGTAATGCTTCAAGTTTTTCAACGTCTTCTCTACGCCAAAATGACCCACCACCTTTATTGTGTGTGCTTTTCGGATCCAAGTTATCCAGTCCACACGCAGAGGTACACACTACTGATGCTCTCTGTACAGCAGCCCTGCGCTTGCGCCTGTGCCTGCTGTGCCCGCTTCTCCGCTTGCCGCGTCCGAGCCTGTGGCGCCCATGCCTGCACCTGATATCACCCATCCTTTAAAGTTCTCATCCTCTGCATACAACAATCCATACTCCTCGTGAGCCATGGGTAACACCTTCATTACCACCCCACACACAAGCGCCAACGCTTCCGTCATTGGTGGCCTCGACAACATGTCGGCCAACTTATTGGTCACGCCATTCTTGTACTTGAACACGAAATTGAACTGTTGTAGATACGCCATCCTATGCCGAGCGTGCTGGAGCTTGGATTGAGTTGCAAATATTGCAGAGGCCGGTGATCCGTATGCAAGACCGTTTCCTTTCCCAACAGATAATGCCGCTAATGCTTTACTGCTTGATGCAAAAACATACAACTCTTGTCATACGTTGGGTAGTTGTTACGCCACTTGGAATATCTCACTATGGTACACAACCGGTCTTTCATCTTGGAACAAAAGAAAACCGTGCCCATGACATGGCCGGATGCATCGCATTCTAGCTCAAATGGTATCTAAAGATTTGGTAGAGCTAGAACCGGTGCCGTCAGGATCTTCCTCTTCAACTGCTTGAACGCCACTTCATGCTCGTCCCCCAACACGAGCTTGGCGTTGGCCTTTGGTAGACCATGTACTGGAGCTGCGATTTGTGAGAAGTGTCGGACGAATTTCCTAACGTATTGGCACGTCCCCGTGAAACTTCGTACTTCAGTCACATTCTTCGGGGAGCCCAGTTCACGATGACCGGCACCTTGCTGGGTTCGATCTTGATTTCTCCTCCACCAACCACGAAGCTTAACTAAACGAGGTTGAGTCTTCCCACCTCGCACATCTTAATGTTAAACGTGAGTCCGTGCGCCTCAAGCGTTGTGAACACCTTGCCAAGATGCTCCAAATATTTGGTCCCAACCTGGCTAAACACATGAATGTCATCCAAATACACAATGACAAACTCATTAATAAAGGAGCCTCAAAACCTCGTTCATCAAGCGCATGAACGTGGCAGGGACGTTACATAAACCGAATGGCATCACCAGCCACTCGAACAAACCTTGCTTCATCTTGAACGCCATCTTCCTCGTATCCTCCTCGAACACCCTCACTTGATGATACTATGCCTTGAGATCCAACTTTGTAAGAACTTTGCGGGTTGGAGTTGATACTCTACCTCGGTAGTGGGTATCGATTCTTCACGGTGATCTTATTCAACGCCCGACAGTCCACGCACATCCGCTATCTGCCATCATTCTTCGGCACCATCACGATTGGTAAACCGCATGGTAAACAACTTGGTTTGATGACCTCTTGCTCCAAGAGATCATTTACCTGCCGCTTGATCTCCTCGCTCTTCAACAACGAGTGTCGATATAGGCACGCATTCAGTAATGGCGCACCATTGACCAGTGAGATGGAGTGCTCCACCTCTCAGCATAGAGGAAGTCCTCCCGGCTCGGTAAAGAGCACCATATGCTGTTGCATGAGAGCCACCACCTCTTACCTTTGGTCCTTGGGGAGATGCTCCGAGACAACCTCTTGTGGTATAAGCTCTGGCCGAGCCTCTCGTACCACCAGCATCAACATCCTGCCGCCCTCATTCACCATGCGCTTGGCCTGCGTAACCGTAGCAAGCTGGGATAAATCCGTCCCCTTGGTCCTCTCCAGCACGTACGTCTTGCCCTCCTTCACAAGCACGTACTGTTGGGCTCTACTGTAATATATAACATCCCTATCCTAAATATAGGGATTACCAAAAATCACTTGATAGATATAGAGCTGTACTACCTCACATTCGACCTTGTCGATTAATTTGGTCATGACCGCGAACTTGAATCCGCATTGCTTGGTAATCTTCAACTCTGAGTTCTTCTTGAGCCATCCCAATGCATAAAAACTCAGATGAGAGGAAGTTGCCAACCCCAACTTGTTGACAAGACTCTCGGAGATGAGGTTTTTTGACTTCCTGGATCAATGATCATCTCCACCAAACCTTGCTTGACTTGAATATGAAGTTGGAACAATTCTTCCCGCTGTTGCTTGTCTTTGGCTCGGTTTGCACCGCCTTGCTATTGCTTCTCGTAGCCTCTGCGCTGGCCTCCTTCGTCCGAACCATCAAAGATAGCGTCAGGTCCGCCTCTTGCATTGACAAGGGTGCTCCGTTCGTACCCGCCTCGGTAGTTATCACCAATGCTTTTTTGCCCTTGTCCGTACCTCTACCTTCTTCTTTGGAGCCAACTCCCAATGCAACTTCCAACACTTCTTCTTGATGTGGTCGGCTTGCACCGACTTGTCGTTGCTACCCGTAGCCTCCGCACTGGCCTCCTTGGCCCGCACCATTAAGATAGCATTCTATCTCTTGCATGGACAAGGATGCTTCGTCCGTGCCTGCCTTGGCGGTCACCACCAACGCCTTTTTTTCCTTGTCCGTACCTACGACCTTTTTCTTTGGAGCCAACTTTAGACCTCAGATCGGATTCGGATTCGATTTTGGGTTTAGATCTTTATATTTTCATATATACAAAATAGAAAAGATTTATTAATTAACAAAATTGTATGATGTGTATATATATATATATATTATTAATAATATATATATATATATAATGTCGGGTCCGGTTTTAGGCAAACCCGAATCCAAACAGAACCCGACTCTGGTTCGGGTTTAAAATTTCGGGTTCGTGTTGTTTTTTCTCGGGTGGGATTCGGATTTTTGCCTCAGGTCGGATCGGATCGCCTCGAGTTCGAGTTCAATTGTCATCCTACTACAAACTCATAAAGAAAGAAATAATAAAAACAAATCGCAATCGAGAAGATCGACGCCTAAGTGTGTTCAAAATCGGATCGGATACAAAGTTTAGCTAGACACGAACCCAACCCAAACAACCTCGGGTTTGGTCATTTGGTCTAAGCAGACTTGACCCAAGACCAGACCCGACTCGACCTAAGTGGTTCGGATCTGGTTGGGTTAGGTCGGGTTAGTTAGGTCTGCCCGGTTCCACCTGATATATAGATACTTTTTATTTAACTACATAAGTAATGAGGGACAAATTGATATTCACCAAAAATTAGTCACTCGAAAAACCAAATTATATCTGCAAAACTGTTTTATCAACCAAAACTAGCTATTTTAACACAGTTTATAATAAGTTAAACAAAAAGGCATATTACTGAAAAACTTCGATATAGTCAGCAACATGCAAAAAATAGAAAAATTGGAAATTGAACAAGGAAATAGGATTTGTTAGATAAAGTAGATTATTACCTAGCTTGACTGAGAGAATCGAGTATGCTAGAGAATCGAGTATGACTGAGGCAAACGGTGATGGATAAAAGTGAGTGGTAAATAAATTTTGTTGATAAGTGAAATCTATTTGGGTGAAAAAGATAAGCTCCGGCTACTCGCTAACTAAGATTCGTTAAACACATCACGCCAGTTTCAAACAGTGAATTAGGGGCTAATATGGCAAGCAGCAAAAAACGAAGGGCTGATATATAATAAAAATACCAAACGAGGGGCAATTATGTATTTTGACGAATTTTAAATCTCGTCTGGACGGATCACTCCGTGCCATGCCTTACGCTATCTTGTGCCCCTGGACAGTCTCACTGGAGTGGCTCTGACGCTGTACTTGTATGCAGCATTATGCCTGTACCGTTTGAGCATGTGCGCAACTAAGCAATGAGCGGATTCGTCACGCTCGACTTACTAATAAAGCCATCAAGTTCGGCTTGATTAATTTAATCCCAACTTGAGCTCAACGAAAATCAGATGCTGAATTCAAACTCAGCTCAACTTGAAAAATCTTGAGCTCGACCTCTGCTCGAACTCGCTTGTATCAACCGAACCAATCTCGACTTGAGCTCGATTCGATTACATTAGTTAGGCCAAACTTGAGTTGAGATCGAGTTCGAACTGTTTAAATAATTTTATTGTAAAATTTATTTGCATAAAATAGAAAAACTTGCTTAGACTCCTGAACATGACGAATCGAATAAAAGAAAATTCACATTTGACTTATTTAATTAAACGAACTCAAATCACTGCTCAAATTCAATTCAAACCCATACAAAATTCAAGCTCGAATAAAACTTAAACGAGATCATTTTTTTTTTTTGAAAATTGTTAAAATGAAAGTTATATATTATATATTATAATATATAATGGGATATACAACTTTTATATTGAACTTTAAAAAAGAAAAAGAAATCTAAGGTGTTTTGTATATCCAACTTTTAACATGTTTAAACATTGTTTGAAATCTACTTCAAATTCATTAGATTTTGTAGTTCCAAAATACCTATTTAAAAGTATTTTTAAAAATCATTTTCAACATAAAATTATATATCTTATTAAAATTTATAACTTTTATAATAATTTTTTTTTTCAAAAATTGCTATTATTATTATTATTTTGGTGGATCAAACGAGGTATGGACCTTCGGTGGATTTGTGGGCATGCGGTGGAGGCCATTTTTCATATTAAAAACATGGCCATCGTTTTGTTTTATTCCTTTTGCAACCATTGTTTACAACATCATTTGGATGGATCACTGTCATGTGTGCAAAGAGTATCTTGTCAAGGGAATACTATTTTTTTTAATGACTTGGAACTGAGTTTTTATGTCAAGTTGTGCACAAAATTGCAGCGATCAGTAATCTATTAAGGGAAATTTACATATCAGCTCCTCTATTTTCCGTTTTGTACGAATCAGTCTCTGAAAACGCGCAAAAAACAAAAATGGAGGGCTGATATGCAAAAGCCCCATCTGTTAATTTATCTACGGTGGCTAAATCAAACAAGGGATAATTCGTTTTCAGCCCCTCCTTTACAAAGTTGTTCGTTTTCAGCCCCTCTATTTTACCTTCTTCTCTTTTAGTCCTTCCTCGTTTAATGTGTAATAAAATTTCGGCCACTGTATCAGTATTTTTTAGATAAATTTCAAAAATAAAAGTTATAAATTTTGATGAAATTTACAACTTTTATGTTCAACATCATTTTCAAAAAATACTTCTAGATAGATGTTTTGAAGCTTCGAAATTTTAGCGGGTTAACGGGTTGGATCCAAAATCCATTAACACTTCGGCTCTACAACTCTCATGCCGCTATACTAACTTCCATCCTACAACTGCTCAGCCACCCAACCTCCTTCACACCTGAGCATACTGCCAATTCAATTATCGCATCTTCTGCAATGCATATTATTCTCTCAATAACTTATAGACATAAGACAACACTGCTGCAGATTGCTATATCCCAATACACAGCTCGTACAAACTTTTATAATCGCTCTCAAGCATTAATTTTCTCCACGAACAAATATTTGTACGGTAGTGTCGTCAAACGGCGCTACCTGCGTCTAACTACAAGACAGAGTCACAAACCAATTACAGACGAGATGGCCTAAATACCTGAAAGATGGTAATTTCGACAGGGTCTGCCAAACGAGGGGCCAAAGTCTTGACTCACCTAGCAGGGTGCGAGCAAATAAACAAAACCCCAGTCATCAACAACACATCTCACATATGCATGTAACATTTCATTTAAAACTGCACCTCACCTACCACCTCACCTGCGCCTAGTCTGGTCTGCGACTTCTCAATATATAGATCTAAACCGATTATCACAAAATCAATTAACAAAAGCAAATAAAACTTTTAACATCGTGCTAATCAACCATGTCAGAATTTGTGTTATATAAGTAGGAAATCGTGTAGTATGTATAGTCTCCAACTTGTTCATTTGGAACATAATTTGATCCCACCAACATCGAATATTCTTTGTGAGTGACTCGTACTCGTTTTCACCCCGGCTGAAATACAACATGGGGCAACAACATATCAGCCCCCCATTGTTTACAAACGCGCAAATCAGCCCCCTGTTTCAAAAAAACACACATTTCACACCCCCGAAAATTGTTTGGACTTTTTTCGGACGAAAATATTTATATATCCGTTAACAGTTTGGACGTCAAAAATATCTATGTAAAAGATTTTTTTGTAAAAATTTTTAACATTAAAGTTATAGATTTCGACGAGATCTACAACTTTTACGTTAAAAAGTTTTCAAAAAAATACTTCCGAACAGGTGATTTCGGGGTACGAACTGTTAATGGATCAACCGTAATTCGCTGAACAGTTTGGACGCCGAAAAAACCTAGTTAGAAGTATTTTTTGAAAATAGTTTCAATATGAAAGTTGTAGATCTCGACGAGATCTACAACTTTCATATTAAAAGTTTTTCAAACAAATTATTTTAGAGAGGTGTTTTAAACATCCGAACAGTCACATATATTTTTAAAGATCTATAATTTTTATATTAAAAATTTTTCAAACAAAAGCTTTTAGAAAGGTATTTTAAGCATCAAACAGTCATAAATATTTTTGTCCGAAAAAAATTTAAATAGTATTTGGGGGCTGAAGCGCGCGTTTTCTTTTAAATGGGCTTAATTTGCAATGGAATTTTGAAATGGAAGTGGTTGATACGTAATTATCCCATACAACATCGCCAAAAATGCTGAAGTCATGCATGAAGTCAACATCGCCAACCCGGCTTAGTTGCTAATCGCTATTAAACACTTACAAAGTAACGTACATTTCCATCGCTAATTTTCCGCTCCATAAATTAACAACTCTTATTCTCTCTCTCTCTCTCTCTCTCTCTCTCTCTCTCTCTCTCTTAGCTTTGTACGATGGGACCGGAAGGACAGCGGCATCTCCACGTCGTCCTCTTCCCGTTCATGGCGCCGGGGCACATGATACCCATGGTGGACATGGCGAAGCTCTTCTCAAGTCACCGCGTCAAGTCCACCATCATCACCACCCCCGCTAACGCCGTCACCATCCAGGCCACCGTCGACCGAGCAAACACCGCTTATTTCTCTCAACTCCCCATCGATCTCCACATCATCCATTTCCCTCCCGCCGCCGACACCGGCCTCCCCGACGGTTGTGAAAGCGTCGCTTCCCTCCCCTCCAGGAGCTACCGTTACAATTTCTTTAACGCCGTTAGGAAGCTCCGTCAGCCGTTCATTGGAGCTCTAGAACACCTCCGTCCCGACTGCGTAATTTGTGACTTCTTCTTCCCCTGGACGCTCGAAGCAGCGAGAGACTTAAACATACCACGGGTAGCATTCCACGGCACCAGCTTCTTCTCCCACTGCGCCACGCAGATTATCGACGCCATGAAGCCCCACGAAACTCTCCCTGCTGACGTCACGTCCTTCGTCATCCCGGGTTTGCCTGGAAGCATCGAGATGATGTTGTCACAAATCCCTGACGAAGCAAATAGTGATCCCCAATTTGCAGATTTTATTGGCGAAAGGAGATTAATCGAAAGAAGCAGCTACGGCGTTGTCGTGAACAGCTTCTACGAGCTTGAGAAAGATTACGTCGAATATTACAAGAACGTCCTGGGAATCAAAGCTTGGGGAGTCGGCCCTGTTTCTCTCTGCAACAAAGACGTCGAAGATAAACTCGAACGGGGAGAGAAGACGAACATCGAGCAGAGCGTGTTCTTAAATTGGTTAAATGAAAAGAAGCCCAGCTCGGCCGTTTACGTGTCTTTCGGAAGCGTCGGCCAGTTTACACCGGCACAAATGCGAGAGATTGCTCTCGGCCTTGAAGCTTCAGGCCAACCCTTCATCTATGTCACGAAGACGCACGGTCTGGCCGGCGAAGCCGTCGGCGAGTCGGAGTGGTTGCCGGAAGGTTTTGAAGAGAGGTTAGGAGATAGAGGTCTGATCGTAAATGGCTGGGCGCCGCAGATACTTATACTAAACCACCCGGCGGTGGGAGGGTTAGTGACGCACTGCGGCTGGAACTCGACATCAGAGGGAGTGAGCGCCGGCGTGCCGATGGTGACGTGGCCGCTGTTCGCCGAACAGTTCTACAACGAGAGGTTGATCGTGGACGTGCTGAAGATCGGGGTGGCGGTGGGGGCGAAGAAGTACACGAGAGTGGCAGCGGAGAGGCCGTTGGTGACGGCGGCGGAGGTGGAAGCAGCGGTGCGAAGATTGTTGGGCGGAGGCGAGGAGGCGGAGCAGAGGAGGAGGAAGGCGAAGGAGGTGGGTGAGGCGGCGAGGAAAGCAGTGGAAGGCGGGTCGTCGTACGTGGACATGGAAAATTTCATCCGAGAGATGATGGAGAGGCGGAACACCGCCGAGAAAGCTCCGAGAAACTCCTTGTAACGGTCTTAAAAGTATCTACTTAGATATATTTTTTAAAATTTATTTTAAAATTAAAATTGTAGATTTCGACGAAATCTATAATTTTTGTGTTTAAAATTTTTTCAAAAAATATTTCTAAACATATATTTTGGGACTTAAAAGTTTAACAGATTTAAAGCAGATTTAAAAACTATTTTAGAACCCGTTAAACTTGTTAAACTTTGAAGCTATATAACACCTATTTGAAAGTATTTTTTGAAAA
The DNA here is from genome assembly GCA_002076135.1 of Xerophyta viscosa. NCBI lineage: Eukaryota > Viridiplantae > Streptophyta > Magnoliopsida > Pandanales > Velloziaceae > Xerophyta > Xerophyta viscosa. The sequence goes on along the minus strand of MJHO01000201.1, from coordinate 23,424 downwards.
AATTTTGAATATAAAAGTTGTAGATCTCATCGAAATTTATAAATTTCTTTTAAGAAATTTTTTCAAAAAATAATCATAAATTTTTTTTTATTTAAACACAAGTAAAATATATGCTGACGTGGCGTAAACGTTTCAGTGTAAAATTTTTTTTAGTTGTGTACGTATACAAAACATATATATTAATGATATATAAAAATAATAATATTTAAAACTTAAATTTATTTTTTAAAAAATTTTATATTTATTTTTATTAAGATATTATATTATATTTATTATATATTATTAGAGTAAAAAATTATATATCATATAAAATATTACTTGAAAAGTGACATAAAATATTGGCTGCGTAGTTTTTATGTGTGTGTGTGTATATATATATATATATAATACATATATATACATATAATACATATATATATATATATATATATATATATATATATATATATGATAAAAGATTTTCATAATGCATATAAATGAACTACGCCTGCTCGTCTCTATAGAGACAACCAAGTCTTTTGTCCGTTCTATTAAGAATATCATTAGAGCAATCGGCTCACATACCAATCTAAATAGAAGTAATCTCAACGGCACACATCTCGTACGTCACCACGATTTTACCTAAGTATCTTTTAAGCATCCGGCTGACATACTTATTCGGATAGACAACGATTAAGCATAGTAGTTTGTATATCATCCGTAAGTTCTACCATATGCATCACTAGAGCTATCGGCTCACATGCATGTTTAGGTAGGATCCAAAATAAGCATGTCAAAATATAAGTATAATCTACTAAGAGTATTTATTTACTCAATAAACTTATACAAATCATATATAGAACATGCTTTGCTTGTTAATCATTTAGCATAACATTTAAACATGGATATTTACATAATTAGGTCAAAGCACCAATATGTTTAATCATCCAAGTCAACAAGTTGGAATATATACAAACATCAATCTTTTGCTAAACATGCAAATCAAACACATCACAAACATAAAAACCACTCACCTCAAATTTGATCTAAAAATCCCCCGTGTCGAAATCTCGGCGCTCGAAAGATTTAGTATCCATACATAGGTGACGATCTAGGGAGCTCGAATCTATGCTTGATTTAAACAGTCATGCAAGGTGATGAACCACAATTTGGTAAAATAATGGAAAAACTTCCACATCCAAGTCCTATATATAGAGCCTGCGAAAATATCGGTCGGCCGATTCCAATTTCGATCGACCGAAATTGGTAAGAAAAGTATAAATCAGTTAAGGCACTACACGCTAACTACTCGCGTCCAACCTCATACGTACGTGTCAAGAAATCTCTAAACTTTGGATATCTGCCTGACACGTAAGCAAGCATGCATCAAAAGCAGTAGTAACACCAACATATAGGGGCTGTTTACTTCCCGTAGAACTGGTGGAACTGACGGAACTGGCAAGTGAATCTCACTTCTCTGTTTACTTCGTTGTGAGAAGTGGCAAAACTGTCTTTCGCTGTTTACTTCATTTTGAACTCGTGGAAAAGTGAAATGGAAATTCTCACTTCTCACTTTTGATATTTATTTTGTATGAAAATAGATAAGAATTCGGTTCTACAAGTTCCTCCAGTTCTATGTTTTAGTTCAAAATTTATTTTTTTGACTTCACAGCTTTTTGGTAGGAAGTGAGTGAAGTGGTGATAATTAACCAGTATTAATGAGTAATAACCGTTGATATTTTATAATGCAGATCATTATAATGAAAATTATTTATACTTTTACATATACAAATAAAATATTTATTTATTTATTTATATTATAATATATACTTAGAAAAAAAATTGTATAATAATTAATAACTATAAATATTATATAATAATAAATAATAAGTTATATTATTTATTTTATTATTAATATATTTATAATATTATTAAATAATATAAACCCATGAGTTAGTATTTTACAATATATTTATAAAGATAATTTATTAGATTAAATATAAATAATTTATCTGTACATTAATAAATATAATTTATTATCAATAATATTGTTATTATAACTATAATATATTAGTATTTAAAATAATAATAAAATAAACATTATTATATTATTACTTAATATAATAAATAAATAAATAAATATTATTTAATATGTATAATACTGATTTATACACATTAATTAAATTTAAATTAGATAATACTAATATATATTAAATATTATTTATTACAAAAATATTATGTTTTTGTATTATAACATATTTAGTTTGTACAATATTTATTTATTTAGTATTATATTTTTTAATATTATATTATTAATTAATACAATAATAATATTGGGATAATAAAAATAAATTAATCCTATTAATATATCATAATTTATTGTACATATTAAATATTAAAATTATTATTTAATATAAAAATATAATAAACATTTATATTATTAATTAATATAATAATATAATAATTAATAATTATTTAATATACATAAAATATTTTTAAACTAATTAATTTAATAAATTTAGATACTAATATATATATTAAATATTATTTATTAAAATATTATGTTTTTGTGCTATAATAGTTTTTATTATATATTAAGTTTGTACAATGTTTATTTATTTAGTATTATATTTATTAATATTATATTATTAACTAATATAATAATAAATAATAAATTTTTTATATTTTTTATTTTTCACTTTGAATTATTACTTCTCATTTTTTACTTCTCACCTACTATTCATTCACTTTTCTTCCAATTCTCACTTCTTACTTTTGAACTCTCACTTCTTTCTTGTAGTTCTCACTTCTCACTTTCCAGTTCTCACTTCTCACTTTTCACTTCATCCGCCAAGTAAACGGCCCGGGCGACCAGGCAGCAAGAACTGAACCCCTTGATTATGAGATCAATCCTGGTTATGTATGTGGCTAAATCAATCCTGCTATGTTTATTATAGAGAAGTTTTGTCTCATTATTTGTAAAAAAAAATTTTAAAAATAATAAATAAAAAAAATGGTGCATAGAGATAAGATTGATTATGAGATCCTCACAGGTTAAACTAATGTCTAATAGGTCATTGGTAACCTAATATCATTTATATAAAATAATGGGCAATTGCATATCAACCTCTCTCATGCGCTATGTCCGATCATATACTGATTTGTACGGCTAGGGTTGATATGTATTTTTTCCTTAAATAATAAGATGTGAGTGAGGTATGCGCGTGACCTGACACTATGTTTTTTGTTTATTTAACAGAGCATGTCATTTTTTTTTTTCTTTTTTATACTTTTTATAATAAAGAGCATGTCATTTGAATATGTATAATATGTGTTAGCACATAGAATATGAATCTGAAAATGTAATTAACTTTTTTGTGATCACTCTCTACCACTAAGTAAAGATAATTTAGATAATTAACAACCCACTAGTAGCACCATATTTTATCTCTATGAGCAGTCAATGATGGTACTTGATGATCAATCAACTCAAATTATCTATAAATAAAATTCAAGCAGTTAAGTCTTAACAAAAATTTCGTCTAGAATTTTGCATATCTGCATCCTCTGTAGAAGCAACATATTTAGTTTGAACTTCTAGATGCATACTTTTCCTTCACTTCTCTTTCCGACATGAAAATCAACATTTCCATAATAATAATAATAAAAAAGAAAGTTTACAAAATGAAATTTGTAATTTTTCAACCGAATATTAAAATTTACTTGAGGTTCAAATTTCTTGAAAATTCTAGCCGTTAGCCTATTGGATCAAGTCCAATATACAGAAACATCCAACCAAGGTTAATGAGAGATCCAACCATAGTTAATGAAAGATCAACGTATACGAATACGCTAGATAGACACATAGGATAAACCACTTGAGAAAAACTAAATAACTTAGAAAATATATCTAGAAGATCATTTTGGCAGCCATCCATGTCGCCACAAATATCCAGAAAGATCCACTTCTACATGAATTAATACGAGATTTTATACTTGTAGAAACTGCATGCTATGATCTCGATTTTTCTCACTAACACTTAACACTCTATTATAATATAATCATGTAGATAGACTCAAGACTCAAAAATAAATTTGAACTTGCCGATCTGTTTAATGAGGGACAGACCGTAGTTTTTCCACATAATCTAATCACGCTAATCAATTGGACCAATACTGATAATAGGTCATCTGATCTGCATATTTTCTGAACATCACTATAAATGCATGTGCGAGTAAGCCAATCTACAAGCTTATTTACATACAACTCATAATTGTAAAAACACGCATGAGCACAAATGAAAAAATAAAATGCTCAAATTTTAATTTTGGTTAGAGATTATTATGTCTTCATATATATATATATATATGTGTGTGTGTGTGTGTGTGTGTTGTATCAAGTTTATTATGGACTAAGATATAATATATATATATATATATATATATATATATATATATATATATATATATTAATAGTTGGATGAGTTACAAGTCAGACAGGACAATTACTTTTGAATCTGAAAGTTAATTAGACGATGGATCTTTTTGTTATTCTTTTTCGCTGAAGAAATTATAGGAGATAGGTTATTTTACAGCGCACGAATGTTTTATTCGAAAATCAGCTAAGCGTATTTTTTCTGTCTCAGAATCGGTAAATCGTCGAGATAGAGAAAAATCATGTTTGGATAGATTTTCTAATAAAATAGCCGGACACTATAGTATTTTTTTTAAGATAATAGAAGTATCGCCGACGAATGTGAGCACGAATGCGCAGCTACGAAGCCTCCACAATAGGAGTGTTCAAAATCGGGTCGGGTCCGGGTCGACCCAAACCCGGACCCGACCCGACCCCCCTCGGGTCTGGGGCAGCCAGACCCGACCCGGCCAAGACCCGACCCGACCCGAGCTTGTTCGGGTCGGGTCGGGTCGGGTCGGGTCCGGTCGGGTCTAATCGGGTCTTGTAAATTGTTTTTTAAATTTTTTTATTTGTAATATAAAAAAATATATTAGTTTAAGAACTCTTATATCTTATATATAAGCAATATATTATTTTGGTGATCAAACCATTACATTAAAAACTCTTAATAGACTAAACCCTACTATATTTAACACATAAATGATATGAATAATTTTTAATATTTAATGGAGTGTATTTGACTATACACTGTATAGTTCTAAATGGCTAAGATCACAAGTGTAAAAATTTGAAATTGTCCATATCAACTATGGTTAAAGTTGGTTAAGTTTTGAGTCTATAATATATCATAATTTGTTCAATTAAAAATATATTTTTATTTAAAAATATATTTTTATTTAAAAATATATTTATACATATATATTTATTAATAATAAATAAATATATAAGGTGGTCGGATCGGGTCGGGTATCAACAACTCGGACCCGGACCCGAGCTCGGGTCTCAAAACGAGACCCGACCCGACCCACGGACCCGATAGACCCAACCCAAATCCTTCGGGTCCGGTCGGGTCCGCACGGGTCCTCGGGTCGGGTATTTTTTTGAACACCCCTACTCCACAACATACAAGACGGCCTCTTGATTCCCATCAATATATAAATGAATTTGACATACCTCCAATTGCCAATATTGGTGCTAATTGAGTTGATAATTTGGTGTGCAAAGACTTCTTCATCTTCTTATTTTAGTATTTTTATTATTAAGGAAAATTGCGTTTCAGCCCCCCTAAGTTTGGGGTCGCGCGTTTCAGCCCCCCGAAACGCCACGTGGCGGCACGCGCGCGCCGCCACGTCGGCGGGGAAACGCGTTTCGGGGGGCTGAAAAGTCCAATTTGGGAAACGGGGGGGCTGAAACGCAATTCTCCCTTATTATTTCCACCTAACAGCAGCTTTGCGCCGCCACGTCGGCGGGAAAACGCGTTTCGGAGGGCTGAAAAGTCCAATTTGGGAAACGGGGGGGCTGAAACGCAATTCTCCCTTATTATTTCCACCTAACAGCAGCTTTCCAACAAATTGCTTATCAGCCTCCAATTGCCAATATTTTACAAATCCGCTTCTAATTTTTTAATATTTTATAAATTAATTTTTAGCTTAAAATTTATGTCAGATGTTTCTTAACTACTATTTTTTTTTTACCAAACCCCATATTTTTATAATTATAATTATGCGAATGTAATGTTTTTTTTTGAGATTATTGTGGTGGAATCCATAATGTGAGCGCACGTCCCCGTAAGGACCTCAAACTCACGAAAAACCCTCACACCCGTTCCCGACCGACGCTCTGGGATCCGAGTACAAGCCTTCTATGAAGAAGAGCTCCAACCACAGGGTACGGATGATTATTAGAAAATCATGCGAGAAATTTCACCACACACGGACTCGAATCTGAGTGGTGACGCTTTCTGAGGCGTCTCCCATTCAGTTGAGCTAACCGCGCTCGGTTAATGTATTTCTAATATATGATTACAAAATACGTGATTTCTATTGTAATACACTTTGTTGTAACTATCTTTTACATTAGCCGCACTTACATCTCCTAATTTCTTTAGTGAAGTCCACGGCACCTGGGTGGTGACGCTTTCAAGTTCGAAACCTGCAAGTGTCACCTGTAAGGGTATGGAGGATTTATTCCCTCTGTACTCCATAGAGGATAACACTAGCCTTCGGATCAGCCTAGATCGAAAGGTTGGACTCCTCTTTGGTAGAATATGGATCGGTGCCATCCGTGAATTCATCTGTTATAAGGTCGCACAAAAGTGAGCCGATTACGAATAAAATTTTTCCATAATAATCTCAAAAAAATAAAAACAAAAACAAAAAAAAATCAATTTATCGCGAAAGTAGCAAAGCAGAGAACACCAGTAAAGCAAATAACTTCTCAAAATTTTTAATCGATTTTTAATTCTTTTTATTAGCAAAATGAAGAAGCTTTTTCTTAATGGATGTACGAGTAGCTTCACGAATTGATCCTTGCCACATATATTTAAGAAATTTGGATTTGGACTTAATTCCATGAAGCATCGCATTTTTTTCTCTTAAGGTTGAAACTTAATCAATGTACCGCCAATCTCGACACCATCATATTCAACATTTCAATGACGTAATATATTTACCAAGAATTGGCTGCTGATTGGGATATTAGGAATTTCTAGAGAATAGTAGAATGGGCTCATTCTCGAAGCTCTGTGATGCACTTCCAACATTATATTCTTTAACCCCACTTTCGCCTTTTGCTTTTTCCTTGAAGGTGCTCCGTTAAACACTTCATGGAGATACTTGGGGGAGCATTTAGTTAGAATACGATTGCTATTCACTACTGCTTTCTTTGGATTCATGTCAACTTACTTTAGCTTTTTTTATATTGATTTCCTTTACATTGAACTAGATGAACAAGGGTCATTTGGTTTTCTTCCCTTTGCAGGAGGAACTACACTGCTATTCTTGATGGGCCCTTTTCCCATTTATAATATGAAACTAAGGAAAATAGAATAGAACTAGATGGACAAGGTTCATTTGGTTTTCTTCCCGTTGCAGGAGGAACGACACTGCTATTCTTGATGGGCCTTTTTCCATTTATAATCTGAAACTAAGGAAATAGGATCTATTCGATAAAGTATATTGTTACCTGGCTTAACTGAGACTCTGAGAGAATCGAGTATGACTGCTGGAAAAGCCCAAGGTATAATTAACCACTAAATAACCTCACGAGGAGGCGGGCAAGCCGATCAGGGACTGCGTCGGGAGGGAGGGAAGGGAATTTTGACATCAGAGATCGCAGGCGCAAGCCGACTTGCAGGCACAGCGGGAGTGGAGGTGAGGTAAACGGTGATGGATAAAAGTGAGAATGGTAACTCTATTCGGTTGATAAGTGAAATCTATTTGGGCGATAAAGATAATGGCACACTAGAAATTATTAGAAAAAAGAGGGTCACTTGTATAAGATGTTAAAAACGCGTTATTCAAACAGTGACTTAGGGGCTAATATGGCAGGCAGCAAAAACAAAGGGCTGATATGTAATGGGAATACCAAACGAGGGCTACTATGTATTTTCTCAAATTTTTAAGCTGAGGAGATTGTCTGCACCCTATTGCTGGGACATCTCACTAGGAGGTGGCGAGCTTTGATGTAGCTGTAGTTAGCGGTGAAAACAAAACAAATTCGAGCCGAATACAACTAAATATCAAGCTCGGCTCGATCAATTTAATCCAACTTGAGCTCAACGAACAGCAGAATTTGAATTCAAACTCAGCTCAATTTGAAAAATTTTAAGCTCGAACTCGATCGTTTCAACTGAACCGATCGCACCTTGAGCTCGGATCGATTATATCAGTTAGGCCGAACTCGAGTCAAAATCGAATTCGAACCATTTAAATAAATATTATCGTAAAATTTACTTGTGTAAAATAGAAAAACTTACTTTTACTCGGACGAATCGAATAAAAGAATATTCATATTTGACTCATTTAATTAAAGCTCAAATCAGTACTAACATTTAATTTAAACTCAGACGATATTCGAGCTCGAATAAAACTTAAACGAGAGGAGCTATTTGTGAGTGACTCATGCTCGTTTTCACCCCTGCTGAAATACAACAACGCCAAAAATGCTGAAGTCATGCATGAAGTCAACACTTGTCGACGTCCTACCTATGGACCGCTTAGGCGCTTAGTAGCTAATAGCTATTAACACTTCCATCGCTAAATTTCCGCTCCATAAATTAACAACTCTTATTATCTCCTCTCTCCTCTCTCTCTCTCTGCTTTGTACGATGGGACCGGAAGGACAGCGGCATCTCCACGTCGTCTTCTTCCCGTTCATCGCCGTGCACATGATACCCATGTGACATGGCGACTCTTCTCAAGTTCACCGCGTCAAGTCCACCAATTCATCACCACCCCCCCTAACGCCTCACCATCCAGGGCCACCGTCGACGAGCAAACACGCTTATTTCTCAACTCCCATCGGTCTCCACATCATCCATTCCCTCCCGCCGCCGACACCGCCTCCCCAAACGGTTGGAAAGCGTAGCTTTCCCTCCCCTCAGGAACTACCCGTTACAATTTTTAACGCCGTTTAGGAACTCCGCAGCGTTCGTCGATCTCTAAAACACCACGTCCTGACTGCTAAATTGTGACTCTTCCTCCCTGGACACTCGAAGCAGCGAGAGAGTTAAACATAACCACGGGTTAGGCGTTCCACGCACCAGCTTCTTCTCCCACTGCGCCACCAGATTATCACGCATGAAGCCCCACGAAACTCTCCCTGCTGACGTCACGTCCTTCGTCAAATCCCGGGCTTGCTGAAGCATCGAGATGATGTTCGTCACAAATCCCTGACAAGCAAAAGTGATCCCCTTTGCAGATTTATGCGCGAAACGAGATTAATCGAAAAAGCACTACGGCTTGTCGTAACAGCTTCTACGAGACTGGAAGAAAGATTACGTCGAATATTACAAGAAGGTCATGGGAATCAAAGCTTGGGGAATCGGCCCTGTTTCTCTCTGCAACAAAGATGCTGAAGATATGCTCGAACGGGGAGAGAAGACGAACATCGAGCAGAACGTGTTCTTAAATTGGTTAAATGAAAAGAAGCCCAGCTCGGCTTCTTCTTTTCGGAAGCGACGCCAGTTTACACCGCGCAACATCGAAGATTGCTCTCGGCCTCGAAGCTTCAGCAACATTCATCTACGCACGAAGACGCACGTTTGCCTGCGGAGCCCCGGCAGTCGGAGTGCGAAAGGTTTTGAAGAGAGTGCGAATAGAGTCTGACGTAAATGGCTGGCTCCGCAGATTACTATACTAAAACCACCGCGTGGAGGTATACCACCGGCGGGATTCGACATTCAGAGGATAGCGCCGGCTTCCGATTGACGTGCCGCGTTCGCCGACAGTTCTACAACAGAGTTATCTGGACGTGGGAAGATCGGGTGCGGGGGCGAAAAAGTTCACGTGCGTCGATTAGCCATTGTTACGCGCGGAGTGGAAACGGTGCAAGATTGAGCAGAGGCAGGAGGCGGACAATAGTAAAGGCGAAGAGTGGGTGAGGCGCGAGAAAGAAGTGAAGAAGCGGTCGTCGTACGTGGACATGGAAAATTTCATCCAAGAGATGATGGAGAGGCGGAACACCGCCTAGAAAGCTCCAAGAAAATCCATGGCGGATAATATTCTTGTTTTCTTTTCTTTTTTTTTTTAATTTTTCTAGGTCCGTTGGCTGGCTTCTATTTAACGTGGACGATTGTCGAGCTCTTGCTTTACTTTCAGCTTTCTCTAGACTTGAATAATTGCATTATTTCAGATAACATAGATTAATATCCTATGTTAGATTAATTATCCTATGTTTTTTTTTTTTTGAAAAAAAAATTATACGTTGCTAGATGCTTTATTAAAATCCCTAGTGGCTGATCATTCACCCCGGTGTATGTGACCAAATGCCATCTAATCTAGAAGCGCGGCACGGATACGTAGATAAAATTCGGCACGAATATATGATTTGGTAATTTTAAAAAATATACGACACGGTTACGATTCAGATACGATAAAAAATTTAATAAGAAAAAATTATATATATATATATATATATATATATATTTGAAGATATAAAATTTTAATAATATTTAATAACAAAATTTATATATAATATAATATTCGTCATCTTTGATATAAATTCAAATAGAAAGAATTTAATTTAATCAATAAAAATATATATAAAAAATTTTACTGTAATATATTATTTATTGTTAGTAATATTTGAATATGTAGGATCTGAGAGGATCTGGCACCAGCGGCACGATCATTTTCCGACCTGCCATCCCGTGCCGGTCGTTTCGGTCGGCACAGAACTTCATTTCATGCCGTGCTGTCCGAAATATTTTTTATTTTTAAATAAAAAAAAATAGAAGAAGAGGAGGAGAGGGAAAGGAGGAGAAAATTAAGCCATTACTTTTATCTTTTATTTTATTATTTTATATATTTCTTTTATTTTTATAATAAAAATATAAAAATGTGTAATAAAATTAAAAAAATTATATTTTATTATCGGCACGGTCGGCACGGCACGATCAGCACGGTCGGCACATTTCGAGTTTGAAATTTACTGAAATTCGGCACAAAACGGTATTTAAAACTTTGGTATTATATAATATTTTATATATTAAAAAAAAAACTTTTAAAAAATATAAATATGCACACGCGGTCACAGTTTGGTTTGTTTGATATGCGTGTCTAAAATTTTATTTTATTTTTATTTTTTGGACACATTTTTTATATGTCCAATATGTGTCCGAATATATCCTCTAAATAATAGTATCAAATCCATACCTACATTAAAGTTGGGTTGCATTTCATGCATCACAAGAAGCCACGTGGCTTCACCAACTTTCTTTTTTTTCTTTTTTTTGCAAACACCATCTCACTTATTTGGTTTCTATAAAATTAACTCCATTAAAAATTCAAAAATGTATTTTAGAAAAGTTACTTATCTAGATTTTGTTAATTTAAAATTTTATGTTTCTACAATTATTTTTTTGTTTTACTTAAACCTACATTAAAGTTAGGTTGCATTTCATGCACCACAAGAAGCCACGTGGTGTGGCGCCCTCAAAATCGGGGGCCGGAAAATTTTTTTTAAGTGGAATACACAAACGAAACAGAAATTATGAGTTAAGTACTTCCTAAATAACAATAAACAATAACTCAAAGGTTAATTAAATACGCAGCAGAAAACCTATTAATTTATAAATTTTTTTTTTTTTCCCCAACATCCTCAAGCAACCCCCAAATCTCACTCTACAATCGTCAGCGGACTTCGCAAACACCTGAGAGAGAAAACAGTATCGTGAGTATATAAAATATACTTACGGTGTAACCCACCCTAGTAACCCCTCAGCACGGGTCAGGGTTACGGTCACACACCAAACATGTATCGCATCAGCAAGCACAAAAAGCTAAAGCAAGAACTTAGATGCTTAATCTAAAAACCGCATACCAATGCATATACCTGTATGCAAACACAAACCTGCACACCAATGCACATCTCGCATGTCAAACAACTCTTGCATGCATACATCTGTCATGTATGCCAATCAAGTAACACCAACAACACTAGGTATACACACATCCATGCGCAGCATGAATACAAAGCTTAACAAACGATAAGTCACATTGCACTAACCAACAGGATATATCCATATACACATGCATAAAAGTATAAGACATCCAAAGCACAACCATCCATAACCATACAAACAATTTTCACATCCATTCATGTATTCACAATCGTTTGTATGCATGCAAATGTAACCATGCATGAAATATACCATCATGCATGCCCAAGTATAACCGGCATGCAATGCAAAACCTGCATGCATGTATCAATCCTGCATACAGACATAATACCTGGCCATACAAACATTTATAACAACTCATACGGGATCTCCTGTAGTGTACATCTATAAGTTCCCCAATCGGATTAACTGTGGTCCTTCCCTGCACCATGGCGTCCCATGTTATTCGACTTTCCCGTCCGCGGTAACGGTGGGCCAAATAAAGAGGCTGACGTCATATCACTTTTACCATTGACTCGGGTGGATCCGACGCCCACTAGTCCTATATCGGAACAATCCTAGTGCCATTAATATAGTGGTCGCCAACCTCGGTAAAACCGACAAATTTACAAACCAGCATGCATCCAAGTCTCCATGAATTCAAGCTATACGTACATGCCCAAAATCTCAATGTGACATGTAACGCATTAGGCATCATGAGACTACTATGCATGAAATGTATAAATGTGTATGCCAACTGCATAATCAAAGCCCTGGACATGCTCACCGAATATTCTCAATAAACATAGTTGCATTAGTTAACATGTAAGCATTCACATCCTCATCAAGATCATACATGTCTCTACTATCCGCATACCTAGAGCAAATAGCCTCTCATGCAACTTTAAGTAGAAACAATTTAAAACATGTTAAGCAAAGCAAGTGTATCAACATCCTACAAGGCGTCAATCCAATAACGTTATACATTATGCACTAACATGCATAACACATAGCAATTCATCTCTGAATTAACCATGTTAACCACATCAATAGACATAACAAACAAGTGTGCACATCACGAGTACCAAAATAGAGCATGTCATTCACATATTCGAACAGGTAGAAATAACTTCATCAACAATATTGCAAACATGCATGCTAAGTACATGATCTAAGTATTTAACTCTCATGCACATCAACGGCACCCCAAGCATGAATAGCATTCATAAACGCCGCTAAGAGCATAATCTAGCATAAAACCTAATGCTCTTCCCGACGGCCAACAACAAACGTAGCATGCTAGTCAAACCAAAGCATGCACACAATATGCAAGGGTTAACTATCCACACTAAGCATAATCATCACAACATCATGATAGTCCAATAGACTAAGCCCATAAGCTAATGTTTTTCATCACAAACATTAAACAAACACAAGGGGCATCCCCAGTCACCGGCAACTGCCACGTCATCAAAACAAGACTAAGTATCTATATTGTATCATGTTCTACTCACGTCCATCCCTAGTCGACAGCTCCGAACTAACAGGGAAAGTGACTGAACGCACAAGGGAACTACGCACAACATGCTAATCAGCTCTACCAAAGGTATTAACAGAGCAATCGGCTCAAGTACCCTTTAAGGTAACAACCACACAGACCACATAAGTCAGGTAACACACCACACCTCTATCGCATGTATAAACAGCGCAGATGAACACATCGCTAGGTAGAGTCAAGCATACATAACATGTGCCACAACAAACATGTCCCAAGCACACACAGATTCTATTAAGAGTATTAATCAAGCAGTCTTGCCTTAATACTCTTCTAAGTAGGTAACTAGATCAACAACCCTACGACAAGCATTACTAGAGCGCATGCGGCACTCGACATCACTAGGTAGAGTCCAACGCATAAAAACATGTTACCGTACAAACATCCTTACAAGAGTATAAACCTGGCAACTCTGCCTAATACTCACTCAGGCAACGAAACACCGGTAACATGCAATTTATTATACACGTGTATCACGTCAACTAGCCAACTAGTAATACATGGTCGCATTCGCCCGTAACCTTTCTAGTCAAGTGTCAAGAAATCTAACCAACGGGTACCATACAGTAGCGTTCTTATGCAACATCTCTAGGCAGGTGTAACATACTATGTATAGATCACGTATCTCATGTCAACTCGCTAACAGGTATCACACATATTCAGGTTTCATAACTATGCATACTGTAGTCGCAAACGAACCCTACATGAGTATTGATCTAGCTAATGTGCTATAATACTCAAGCGGTAGGAACACAACATCAACAACATGCAAACGTTTCATTCCTAAGACATGCTATTCACGACAACACATAAAGCATAGCATTCTCATAATATCAAACAAATGAGACCGCGGGATCACTCACCTACGTCCCGATCTTACCAAACCGAGACTCGACGAACGGCGTAGATCCAACGGAGCTCTTCCGAAAATGACTCACCAACGCATTCCCGACGACGAGGCGAAGCAACGGAGCAGTCGGATTCACCGGAGGACCTCGCCGGAAGCGGCCGGACAGCGGCGACGGACGGCGGTGCAGTCCACTAAACGGCCGAGAGAAGAGAGAGATCCAGGCAGCGTCGGTAGTCCAATCGACAACGGGAAGCGCATTTAATATGGCCCTTTTCCATTAACGACGGCAGCGAAGGCTCGTCTGACAGCAGCGAGTCACAGCGGACGGCGAAACAACGGTGGCCGAGATTAGGGTTCGGCCGAACCGAGAGATCGAGCGGCGGGTGACGGCGAGCAGCCGAGGAGAAGAAAGAGAATTGGCGACGGCGGCGCACGCACCCGGCGGGACGGTGACGGGGTGTTTGTCGGGGTGGCGGGGGGCGAACGGCGGGGCGGGGTGGTGGGAGGAGGGTCGGCGGCGCTGACGGAGCAAGTGGTGGCAAGGGAGGAAGGGGGAGGGGAGAAGTTGCATGGGTAACTTGCTATCTACCCATTGAGGTGGTTAGCGATTTACCCTCTTTTGGGGTAAAGTATATCCCCAATCTATTACACCCATACTAAACAAGGGGAGAAGGGTAGTAATTGTTATACGGGTAACGATTATCTAGTTACGGTTTAAACTTTCAAAAAAAATTATCTCTCGATATTCGTGCCGAAACTATTTTGACCATCGTATAAGTATTTTCTTGAAAAAAAATTTAATATAAAAGTTGTAAATTTTAATGGGACCTACAACTTTCATGTTTAACATTTTTTTCAAAAAATACTTTTAAATATATATATTTTGAGGCTTAAAAGTCTTAGTGGGTTTCAAAATCGATCCATTAATCCGCTGAATTTTGAACCCTCAAAACACCTATTTAGAAACAATTTTTGAAAAAAAGAAATTAACATGAAAGTTATATATCTCTTTAAAATCTACAACTTTTATATTAAATATATTTTCAAAAAATAGTTTTAAATAACTATCTTAGATGTCAAAATTAACAGGCAAAACGAAGGGCTTACGTCAAAGTTGAAACACGGAGAGGCTGATATGAAAGTCTCCCAAAATATTAAATATGAAAAGGTTTTTGCTATGCTCACTCAAAAAACCACACAATAAACAACATAAGATATGTGGCAACATTAGAACTACATATCAAAATAGGTATAGTTGTAATTTTGATAATTTGTACGGATCATGAGATAAATATGTAGATCACGAGACAAATATATAGTAGATATTAGTTAGAATATATAGTAGATATTAGTTATGTGTGATTTATTGTGTGTTGACGACCTTCCTCCGGATGGGGGAAAGAAAGTTTGGAGTCGCCACCTAATTTTTTTAATGGAAAATTAGGAATCGGGATACAGCACGTTGAGATTCTTGGGTTCGTTGTCGGTTACGTGTGGGGAAGACAGAACACCCCCATAGCGTCCCTCCGAAGAGGGTACCCTCAATTAAACGGATTATATTTTTAAAATTGGGATTTATAATTTTTATTTATAGATTTATATGTTTCGACTTGCCCGTGTTGCTTCTTCTTATTTGACGTGTATAAATATATTTTTTCCGATGATATAGAAGTTCGGATAAACACTCTTCTAACTCAAATTTTTGTTTTTTTTATTTTGAATAAGGGGTAAGAGATTCCGGTTAACCCCTCACTCTACCCATAAGGATTTATAAGATTTTATATTTATCAATGTTTTATGTTTTTTTTTTTTAAAAAAATTATTAAAGGTATAGAGGATCGGTTAACCGCCTCTCTCTAACATTTTTCTTTAAATGTTTAAAGATTTATACTTTTTATAATTTTAACTAATTTAATAAAGGTGTAGAGATCGTTAATCGCATTCTCTAACCTTATATTAAAAGATTTTAACATTATCTTTATTTTATTATTTTTTATATTAAAATTTAATAAGGTGTAGAGATCGGTTAATCGCCTCTCTCTAACCTTATTTTTAAAAGATTTTAAGATTTATCAATTTTTAAAAACTATTTTTTTTATATTTTAAATAATTTAATAAGATATAGAGATCGGTTAACTGCCTCACTCTAACCTTATTTTTAAAAGAATTTGATATTTGTCACTTTTTATTACTTTTTTATATTTAAATTTAATAAGGTGTATAGAGATCGGTTAACGCCTCATCAACCTTATTTTAAAAAGATTTTTAAGAATTTTATCATTTTTTTTTATTTTTTATATTTTAAATAATTAAGGTGTAGAGATCGGTTAACCGCCTCACTCTAACCTTATTTTTAGAAGATTTATGATATTTTTGATGTTTAGAGCCATCTTTATAGGCAAAAATCATGATATTATAGCTTAAAATTCAATTAAAAATGATCAAAATTAATTAAAAATAGGTTTGGACCACTAAATAGGTTCCTAGAACCAAAATGGTTAAGTCAGAATTAAAATGACTCGACCAGAATTGAAAATGGCTCGATCAGAATTGATTTGGGCTCGACCGGATTGAAAATGGCTCGGCCGGATTTCAACTGACTCGGTCGGATTCGAAAACGGCTCGGTCGGATCTAATCTGGCTCGGTCGAGACCGAAACGGGCTCGGTCTCGACCGAGCCCAACTTTCGCGGGGCTAAGTCTCGGTCTCGACCGCGTTACTTTTCAATTTAAACTGACGACGCTCAGCCGGTCGTCGTCTTTAATTTGAGATCGGCCGCGTGCTCGCGCGGACCATCGTAATCCATATACGTATCCCTATGTTTTCGATGGTTCCGGATTCAAGTTATAGTCATTTTAAGTTTCGGTAAAAAATAAAATTTTCTAATTCCGCCGCCGTGGCGGCGCTGACAGCGAGCCACGGCGGCGTTCACATTTGTCCTACTAACGCACGAAATCAGAAATATAGTTGGTTTGGCTTTGTAAAGATGCGTACCTTACTCCAGTCGGCAGCGGTAACGAAAATTTTGAAACGTTTTTTCGTGATCCGACGCTATCTTCTTCCGTGCAAGTGCTTCGATGTTGTTCTCTTCGACTTCTCCTTCGATCTCCCGAGCTTCGAAGTCAGTGGTTCCACACGATTTGCGAATTCGTACTTTTTTGTTTTTTTTTTTTCTTCTTCCCGTCGGTTCCTCATCTCATGTACGAGGCACTGGCGATGTGGTGAGGTCCGTGACCTCTTCTTTCGCGCGTCGCCGGATATGCGGGCGCGGCAGCGGCAACGTCAACAGCTTCAACTGCGGTTTTTTTTATATTACACGAAAATTTCACTTATTTGCTAAATTACAAAAACGGCCCTTATTTATTTTGCAAAACTCTAGGCTCATATTTTCTGTTTTGACAAAATTGGACCCTCTCGTTTAAATATTCGATTGTCGCGAAAATTTCTTTTTCGTACACGGTCTCGTTAGAATTATAAACAATTATATTCGTCCAAATAGTTTCAAATTAAGCTAAAATAAATTTAATCATGTAAATCAAGATTTTAAACTTAATCGAGTTTATCGAATAAAATCGGGATGAACCCGGACAAAATGGGGTGTCTACAATGTGTAATTTATTGGGGTGAATAGTTTTTTCCATATGAAAAATATAGATATGATTTATTCGTTATGAAATTGATGTGCCGACTGCTAACCCAGCTAGATGTGCCGACTGCTACCCAACTGAAAAAAATACATATGAAAAACGTATAGTATAATACGTATATATTTAAAAAAATTTAAAAAGTATTTCTAAATTTATTTTTAAGAATGAGAATAATACGTATAGTAAACGAATGATTTGTTTGTGAGTCATAACTTAATGCAGAGACTAATATACCCCTCTTCTTTTATTTTTTTATTCAAATTCTATATCAATCCTCACCATTACAAATCAGTCCTTATTGGATTGCTTTGACAATGCATCTTAGTGCCACGTCAACTTTTATATGGGCAATTTGCCATAGTTTTTAGAAAGAACAAAATTACTCACCTCCAATAAATTATCCAACAAATTATATAATATTAATCTTCATCACACGCACGTCTCGTGATCCGCATAATTTTTTCGTGATCTTCAAAAAAATCAAAATTACAGATATACCATCATGATATGTGGCCCTGCTTGTGTCACGTCAGTATGTGTGGTTTTTTGAAAGTGCATAGCAAAGCTCTTTTAGAAATGGACAATTGCACTGTAATTTCTCTATATTATTTTAAATCCTCTAAAAAAAATTATATTTTAGTTCTTTGACATCTTTTAATGTATTATAACACATTCTAATATATTTTTATCACATCCAACATTTTGTATCTTGACATATATTAATAAGTTTCTTATGTATTTGTATTAATTTTGACATTCTTATGTTAAAAAATAACAAATTAACATTCTTCGGATAATCTTCAATAATTTTTTAATAACTTTTTGATATCTTTCATAAAAAAAATATAGATATAACTTTTTTTTTTGTAAATAAACTATAGTACAAGATAAATTTTAGGAAAATTACTGTTCAGGGGGACTGAACAGTCAAAAATAAAAAAGGGGGGGCTGAACAGTAATTTTTTCATAAATTTTTATGGGGCTGACATATGGTTTCCCAGTCTTTTCATGGTGCCCTTATTTTGCGTGTACAGACACGTAGGAAAGCTCGTACCTACTTTTCTTACGTATCAGGAAATCAGACCAAGCACATACACAGCCCACCTTAAAGATCCATAACAGGTGTCCCAATCAACACAACGCATTATATATATATATATATAACATAAATAGCCGATAGCCTTACGGACAGCTATTTCAATAGTTTTCTAAACAGTGCAATTTTTTGAAAAATTTTTTTCTAAAATTTAATGTTAAGTATGTTAAGACTTCGGAACCCCAAAATATCTATTTAAAATATTTTTTTAAAAAAGTTTTTATATTAAAATTATAGATTTTATCAAAATAAATAATTTTTTTGTGTTGAAACTACTCCCAAAAAATATTTAGATATATATTTGGTGCACTTGTATGTATTATAATATAATTTTCGTTGTTTTTAAATATGTTAAGACTTTAGAACTTCATATCATTAATTTAGAAATACTTTTTAAAAAATCTTATAATATAAATTTATAGTATTCATCAAAATTTATAATTTTTGTGTTAAAATTTTACCAATATGTATATATATATATATATATATAAATTTATAGTATTCATCAAAATTTATAATTTTTGGGTTAAATTTTACCAATATGTATATATATATATATATATTATATATTATATATATATATATTTGGTACGCTTGTGTATTTCGTTAATATACAGATTAAAAATAAAAAATAAATAAATTGAGGGGCAAATTCAAAAAAACGTCTTTGAAAACTTTTTGGAACAGCACTTTCGTTGAAATTTTCATTTTCACTCATTTTTTAAAAAATTTTAATTTAAAATCTATTAAAACTTCTGAGAACACCTACTTAAAAATATATTTTAAAATAACTAACAATACTAAACTTGTAAATCTTATCAAATAATAATTTTTATGTTAAAATTATTTCTAAAAAATACACCTAGATATATATATTTGGTGTACTTGTGCATATTCTAATACGATTTTTGTTGATTATAATTTTTTTTTTTTTGAGATAATGAAGCGAAATCTACCTGGTCACAGGACTTTTTTCTAATCGACAAGTATCGAACCACTTTGACCGACCTGCGGTCAGATAGTAAAACTCTGGTGTGGCGTCTTCCTTCAGACTACACAGTGGAGTAGCACTTCGGGCCCACCACCTTCGCACACATCGTCTGAAAACTTAGCGAATGCACTTATCTCACAGCCATCCGAAAATTCGGACGAGTGTGTTTCCGCCGGAGTTTAAATCCGGACGCTCGCTTTCCGAGGCGAACGCCTGGACCGCCCCAACTGAGGGCGAGGGCAAGTTTGCTAAGAATTTGGAGCCACATTATTAATTTATAGGTAATTTTTTTGAAAACTTTCGAAATAAAAACTATTAGTTTCCATCAAAATTTATAACTTTTGTGTTAAATTTTTTTTCAAAAAATACTCATAAATATATATTTGGTATGCTTGTGAATACCATAACACACGGATTTAAAAATAAAAAATGTATTGATGGATAATTGAAATAAAATTGTTGTTGAACAATGCTAACAGTTGAATGCAACCAAATTAAATTTTTTCCAAAAAAGATTGCTAGGTAAATGTTTGATACGTTCGTCCATATTGTAATAAATATTTAAAACATATATAATATTATACAGTTATTTCAATAGTAAAATGATATTTTTTTTTCAATTTGTCCTTCCATTTATGTCCCTCTATTAAAATGCCTCTCTTTTATTTTAAACCCATTAAAACTTTCAAGCCCTCTATCAAAATACCTCCATATATATATATATATTATATATATATATATATATATATATCAACAGCCATTCTTTCTTCTTTGCCTTTACTTTTCATTTGTATTTTATATACATATGTATATATTTGTATATTTAAAAAATATATGTATATTGTTTAAATTACATATTGTACATATACATGTTTATATTATATATATATATATATATATATATATATATATATATATATATATAGAGAGAGAGAGAGAGAGAGATAGAGAGAGAGAGAGAGAGGGGGGGATTATTCTCAGCTCGACCTAAGAATAGCCCTTCATATGATGAATCGTGAACTGTTTGATTGTACATATCGATCATGATTAACGGTCCAAATTATATTTTGATCAACGATTCAGATCATATCTAATTTAGATATAATTTGGACCGTCGATAATGATCGAGATGTCCGATTCAAAGTCTACGACTCACCATTGAGTTTGTTGTTTCATTTTCTAACAACATAATCAATTATAAATTAGCGTCCATACCTAATATAGTCCAAAAAATTTTTTTCTTGTTTTTTTTATTTGTCTCAAATAGTTACCTTAGTGTTTTTGCCCTTTTCATTTTTTACGTGAAATTATTTTTTTCTACCCACCGTTTTCTTAACAGTTGTCTCAACAATTATTTTTCTTTAAATTCGGATGTTTAATAATCCTCCATTCATATGCATTTCATAACTATTTAGTTCTGTTATTTTATTTTTAGATATTTTAAGTCCATTGGCAATGGTCACGCAACGCGCGAGTACAAAAACTAGTGTATATAGAAATGTGTGTGTGTATTTATTTTTTAATAATTACTAATTAAGTTCACATTCATATGTATAATTTGTTTTTAAAATATAATTTTAATTATAAGTAGATTTAATTTGCTCCGTAATTATGTATTGAATTTTTTTAAATATTTCTGAATAAATACACTAAGACTTCGAATCATTACCGCTTATAAATTTTAAAG
Source organism: Xerophyta viscosa (assembly GCA_002076135.1). Lineage (NCBI taxonomy): Eukaryota > Viridiplantae > Streptophyta > Magnoliopsida > Pandanales > Velloziaceae > Xerophyta > Xerophyta viscosa. Next base: position 1,602 of record MJHO01000201.1, on the reverse strand, counting down.
TATTAAATTATTTTAAATATTGAATATAAAAATTAATATTCTTTTGTGTATTAAAAATATTTCTAAATACTTTTCTTTATAAATAATAATAATATTTCTAAATACTTATACATATGTATTTTAAATACTTTAATTTTTGAAAGTTAACCTTCCATGTGACGCTTTCCAGTTAAACGGGCATCCTCATCCGACGCGGGGAAGAAGCTACGAGAACGAACTGAGGGAGGTCGAACAAGCAGAAGACTGCAATTGTTGCTGAGCGAGTAGGAGAGATGGAATCGGGGGAGCCGACTCGGATAATGATCGCCGTGAACGAGTCATCGATCAAGGGATACCCGCACCCGTCGATCAGCAGCAGTTCCGCATTCGAGTGGACGCTGAAGAAGATCGTCAAATCAAACGCCGCCGGGTTCAAGCTCCTCTTCCTCCACGTCCAAGTCCCCGACGAAGATGGTAATCACTCTCCTTTTCTCCCTATTAATGGCGTCGGTGGATGATATAATCTTAATCAATGGAAACATGTGATTAGAGACAGTCATTATGTCTAGGTTATCTGTAAATAATGGAGGACATACATTGGGTCTAGCAATTTCTGCCTGATTAGAGCAAGTCATCACCGGCTATTTGATATCTGGAGGCACTTCTTTAGCATGGCTAATTAATATTTTTAGTTAATCTGTTATGTCTAAGTTACTTGCATTTGTTGATTTGAAAAGTTTACATAAAATTTAAGCGAGGCTACCCAAAAATGAATTGACAGATTGTAGTGAAATTGGGGAAAACCAACTGAAACATAGGCCGTTTGTAAAAGCAGTCACCCAAAACGGGGAGGAGTACCTAGGATCGAATCACCCCTTATAAAGAACAAATTGCGTCAAGACGAGGCTCCCAAATGTAATGTATCTCGCTCCATATTTTATAACTAGATTAACAAGGAGGAGCATACAATCAACATGGCAATCTTAATCAAACATGGGTTCCTCCACCATTGCACATCTCTACGTATTTATACCACCTCCATAACCCTCCGTACCCTCAACGCCAAAAAAAAAAAAAAAAAAATTAATAGAAAAAAGAAAAAGCCAAGAGACTGTATTGAGCGACAATCTTCGTCGGGGGCAGAAAGCTTGTGTATCTAACATGAGAATTAAAAGAAGGAACTTGCGGACGATCTTTGAACCCCTCCAGCGCGGTGTTTGATTTACGATCTTCTTCAGCGTCCACTGTAATGCGAACTGCTGCTTGATCGACGCGTTGCGGTAGCCCTTGATCGATGACTCGTTCACGGCATCATTATCCTAGTTCGGCCCCCCGATTCCATCTCTCCTACTCGCTCAGCAACAATTGCAGTCTTCTGCTTGTTCGATCTCCCTCAGTTGGTTCTCGTAGCTTCTTCCCCGCGTCGAATGAGGATGCCCGTTTAACTAGAAAGCGTCACATGGAAGGTTAATTTTCAAAAATTAAAGTATTTAAAATACATATGTATACGTATTTAGAAATATTTATTATTATTTATAAAGAAAAGCATTTAGAAATATTTTTAATACACAAAAAAATATATTAATTTTTATATTCAACTTTAAAATTTATAAGCGGTAATGA